>RPOG01006420.1:0-12690 GCA_008086565.1 Thalassoma bifasciatum | reverse complement strand
AAAAAGTCAAAAGTAAACTAGTATCTTTGAAATAAAATAAAATAAAAATAAATGACCAATCCTGGACGTTCAGACTGAGCGTGTCCAGATTTTTAAACCTCTACCTTTTTATATATTTTGTCAAAATCCCTGAACCTGTCTGTAAACTCTTCCAAATGCTCTATTCTGAAATAACACCAGATCTTCAGGAGGCTCGCTGGAACAATAGGACCATCACATTATAACCTCCCCCAGGCCTCAAACACCAAGGTCTGCCCACAGCTCCATCCCCGGCCAATCAGATGGAAGTTGTTATCTCGGAGTAGGGAGCCTCAAAGAGACAACAGCCAAAACAAAGTGTTTCAGACACAGAATGAAATGAGGGTTCTCTAAAACACTAGTGAGAGGAAAACAGTGATTTTATGAGCTGTTAATCATAAAAACATCAAGCTGTGATATTTCATACTAGCGCTGCACATTATACCACTTTGGTTTTGTCATCCTGATATGTGCATGAGCAAGAATCATATTGCGAGGTTATGAAATGTATTAAAGCCTTTTGATTAAGTGTCTGTAGTCTGTCAACACCTAATCACATTATAAATAGACCTAAATGAGCATCCATTTATATATTTGACCACATTACACCAACAATCCCCATAGTTCTTTCACCTTCTCAGCGCTCTGTCATCTCACTTGCTGTTATCAGGGTCGGGCAGAGTGACGTGCAGCGTGAGTGGTCGAGCGACTGAGAGAGAGGGTAGTGAACATGAGTAGAGCAGGGATTTGGATAATCTGGCAGTGTGTTTACGGTTGATATTACATAAGGTGTTATATTTAAAGGCAGGTGGCAGTCCTGGAAAGCTGTCATGAATTTGAATGTAACATCTCCCCAGGACTCTGTCTAGCCTCTTCCCCTCCACCCACTTCTCATCCAAAACGAAGCTGCCACTCACATGTGTGAGTGCAGCTGATTTACAAACATATGATCATGATTTATTCAGAAAAAAAGACTCAAAACTTGTCAACAGCATGTCATTTTTTATTTTGCACAGCAATTCATGTCCCACTCAGGGGTAAGAAAACACCAAAACAGGATCATAGTTAAAAACATACAAACATGGCTACTGTTCCTATTCACTACTGTTACACAGCATTATCCTCATGTACCTGTGACACTAGGGGGAGGGGCGTCTCATTGACTTCACGTTACTGAACAACACAGAGACACCAGATATTACACAGCTGAAAAATGGTCAGTTCAAAGCCTGTATGTATGAATTAAGAAATGCCCAGACAGAAACTGAGAAATATAATGAAATATGTTTAACTTGGTTTCAGAAAAAAACTAATGTAAAGGCTTTCACCGACAGAGACGTCAACGTTAGCATTAGGCTAATGTGGCTACATGAATGTCAACATGTCTTCCTCTTTCACGATGACAGAAAAAATCCTCATAAAAAAACATGAATCCTCTCATGGCTGAAACGACAAATAAAAAAACTAAATCTTCACAGTTGGACTGTTGGTTAAAGCTGATGTGTTTGCAGTAAATGACAGATCTCAGACTCACCAAGTTAGATCTGAATGTCAGGGCAAAACTAATGTAATGGCTTCCACGGACACAGAAGCTAACGTTAGCATCAGGCTGACATCACCACACAACAAGAAACATGAGGAAATATTTCATCAAATTAAATCTTGTCCTCAAAAACCCCCAGAACTTACCTCGTAAACAGAAAATGAGTGACCGTGGCATCACGTTTAAAGCCCTTCATCTCTTTAAGTTGTCTCCATGCTAAAAAGCTGTCCCAATGTGGATTCTACTTTTCTCCGTGGTCTTTCTCGTTTCCATCCTCTCTGCCTCCATCTACCTCTTTCTGCTCTGTTTGGTAGGAAGAGCGGTTTCTAATAACTGAGGTATGAAGACTTTTTCTGCATTTCTGTCCCTCTAAGGGTGATCAGTGCACACAGGCACAATGAATGCACATGACGGCAGGTTGTTACTTGATTGGTTAAAAGCAGTGAATCACACAGGCTCAGATTAAGTTGATGTATTTACAGGTTTACTCCTGCTGTAGATAGTGGCGGTTTTCTGCTCCCTATTAAGAACACATTTGGTCTAAATTGCCAGGGGGATATAAAGATAACTTCAACCTGTATAACAAAGAGTGTAAATCAGATTGCCAAGCCTGCCTTTAACACTCTCAGGTGAGATTTTTGTGAGGAGGTGGCTACCTATAACAAGATACCTTTCTAACTGAGGGGATCCATACAGTATACTGTAATGTCCTGACTGTACATTTATTAATTTTTCTTTTATTGATATTACTACAATTTCCTTGGTTTATAATGCCATACATATTAAGTGATGTTGTCAAGGATTGTTTTGTCTACATTATGTCTTTATATGTTTAATAAAAATGCAGTTCAAAAAAAAAAAAAGGTAACCATCCTCACCTGTGATCTATTAGCTTGTCATCAGTGTGTGTATAAAAAAATGAACAAGGTCATTTTTGAAGTTTCTGTTATGATTTCAAAAGAGTAAACACAATTGTTTGTTAATAAATGTCTTTACCCAATCTCTAACCATGAGTGACAGAAAGGTTTTTGTGCTAACATTCATATTTTCTGAGAAAAGGCCAAAAAAAACAGAAAATTCTGCCGGAGGGGGTGTACAGTTTTAGGCACAACTGTATGTACTTGTAAAGACCAAAACTTGGTCTGACTGACTCTGAGGTAAAAAGTCAAAGTTGTAAGATAAAGTAAATATTTTGAAGTAAATGACAGAGTTATGAGATGAAGTCAAAATTTTCAGAAAAAAAAGGCAATTCTTGAGATAATAGAGTCAAGACCATGAAGGGAAAAGTCAAATTTCTGAAGTATAAACTAAACTCTGACTTTTTTGCTGTAATACGAAAAAAGATCCCATCAAAGCCAGTTTTTTATTTCTATATTTTTTAACTGGAGGACATTGCCATTTACATATTTTTGTTTTCATTAGAAAAAATGTTGACTTCAACAGCAAAGGAGTGTTTTAAATAAATGTTTGGGTTATGTAAGTACTTTGTTGTCTTTGAGATGCTTGAAGTATTGTTGCAGGATCTCTCAGGGGTGGGGGGTGGGGGGGTCCTCTTTTGGGTTTTCAGAATATGGTTACCCTACTTTATATTACTTAAACCTTTACATTCATTCTGTCTGTGGCTCATCTGCAGATCATAATAAGCCCAAACATTTCAGAATGACATCTTTAACGTGTGTTTACAGTTTAGACTTCTCAGTAAGTATCCTGCATGGCACTGCCAAAGTTCAAATTTGTCCTGTTAGCCAGAGTAAGTAATTCCAGGGAGACACACTGCTCTAATTTAAGCCCACATTATTCACTGCAGACTCCCAAACACAGCAGAATTCCCCTTTAACTCCAGGAATGTTTTACAGACCTTCCAGATGCCCTCACAGATCTGCAGCCAGCACAAACAGACTCTCAGAAGAGCAGAAACATGGCACCCACTCCGTAACCTGGCCTAAGAGGGTGTGTGTGTGTGTGTGTGTGTGTGTGTGTGTTCATGTGTTTGTGTTATAGAGGTGCACTCTTTGGGACAATTCTGCAGCTCAGGAAAATCAGCAATTTTTTGCTGGTGGGAATAAACCCTTCTCCCCTGCTGCCATGGCAACCAGTGAACTATGCGACCTGCCAGTGGATTTTGTGTGTGTGTGTGTGTGTGTGTTTACCAAAAGGGAAGAATTAGCTGGAAGAGGACACACACCATGTCCAAATCGTATTTCAATACTGCAGCTTTTCCAGTCTCTCTCTCTGTGCATGTCAGCTTCATACCTGGAAACACCTCTCTCTCTCTCTCTCTCTGTCTCTCTCTCTCTCTCTCTCACTTTCTCTCTCTCTGTCTCTCTCTCTCTCCACACCACAGCTGAAAGCCCAGTGCACGGTGCCAGTTGTTGGCATACCAAAGGCCTTGCAGCAGTTCTTGGCAGTCTCTGGTGACTCGGCATGCTGCTCTGCATTCCTCCACTCTGCAGGGGATGTTTACATTTCAAAACTCTCCTGTTGGAGACTAAAGAGCTGGGGTTGACAGAAACGAGTCAGAGAGTTCAGGAACAAAGAGAGACTGGGACGTGGAAGCTAGAAAGCAGAGAGGAGGAGGAAGAGTCATGGAGATGTTTGGCTTTTCTGCTCAGTCACTCTTCTTCTGGAAACGAAGTCATTGTGTACCACGTGTTGAGCCGCCTGAATGGACTCTGTTCACATCAGAAACAATTTGCCACAAAGCAATCTTCTAAATGCTACTTAGGCATGAAATCCATGTGAGGGAAGGGAAAGAAAAGGCTGTCGCTGTGTTACTGCTTACATTTATTAAAGGCGCAACAGACCACCAAACTCACAGCTGATATTATTCCAGCGTTTGAGGCAGCTCAGAAAATCTGGAAACAGAGAAAAGGTTATTTATAATGTGACTCATCAGCAAACCGTGACTGTGATCAATAATGCTCCACCAGCCATTTTCAAGCTGCAGTGGGTCGCATTGTTTGTTTTCTATTATCATGTCCAATTTCAACACAATTTTCTACGTGGTGGCATCAGAAAACAGCTCCCTGTGGTGCTCTGACTCTGCATGTTTTAGTTTTTGAAATAAAATGAAAACAAAAAAATCAAAATAGTGAGACCTGGGCTGTAGAGGCTTGAGATCTCAGGAAAATGTGCCTGATCAAATTCCAGGTTTTTTTCAGGACATGAAGATTCTGGACTCTACAAGAATAAAAAATTGCTTAAGGTCCCAATTTGGACAGAGGCAGCCCTGCCGGCACATAAACTGCAGGAAAGCCCTGCACAAATTGAAAATACAGCAGGTAAAATAAGTATCACACATGTCACGTCATCCTCACTGCAACTATATTTCTAAAGGTGTTACTGACATGACATTTTCTCCAGATGTTGATAGCAACTCATGCAACCCACATGTGCAAAGACTCAAATGTTCATAATTTAACCTGCATGTCAAAAAAAGGAATGTCACAGGGAAAAAGTATTGAACACATGGAGAAATGGAGGCGCTAAAAGGCACGAAAAGCCAAAAGACCATCTGAAATCTGATGACTATCAGCTGGTTTAGTTCCAACTGATGGCCTGTAAAGAAGGTGTATCATTATTAAGGAAACGTCTGATGATGGGTAAAAGCAAAGAGCTCTCTGATGACCCTCACAGCCTCAGTGTTACAAAACATACCAATGGTATCAGTTATAGTCATAGACTGTATAAAACATAGACGTAGTCTCTGTGACATCACTCGTCTGTTACTGCAGCTCCGTTTTGAGACTAAACGGTGGGCGCGGCCATATCGGAAATGGGACGAGTGACGAGTGCCCAAATTCACAGCTATTGGGCACCCGAGTTTGTACCAGGCTTTAAATACGCTCATTTCGGCTCTGAAAAAGGCCTTTTTCCCGTCCACTTGTACAGGACTTCCAGTGCTTCTGGAGCCAGCCTCAAGCGGTCACTGGAGGAACAGCAGCTTTTTAGCACTTCTGTGTTGTCTCATTTTTTCAGACCGGAGGTTGCCGCTTGATTATAGTCAGTGTTGGGCAGTAACGCATTACTTTTGTAATATATTACTGTAATAATATTACTTTTCCTATTAACGAGTAGTGTAACGAATTACTCTTTAAAAATCCAGTAATAATATTGCAGTTACTCACCCAAAAAGTGACTCGTTACTCGCTAATTCTTCAACGTTGTTATCTATGATTTAAAATGGAATAATCCACAGATTAATGTCATCATGTTTGTCTGCTAAACAGCGAGGGAACTCCAGTCATGGTTCCAGATTTGTGGTTTTCCACCAGAATCCAGCGGCTTTTAGGCTCCGCCGCGGGTAGTTTTCGTGGCTTCTTTTTAACCATTGTTTTCAAACATAACTGGCAACCCAAGCTAGCTTCAAAGATGGAGCGGTACGTGTTTAAGTTTAACGGCTGGAAATACGCCCGTTACTGCAGTTTAGTGGAGGAGAAAGACGACAGGATCATGTAAGTTGTAAGTTATGTCCCTTTACTCCGTCTCTGTCATACAACATCAACTTTGACCGGATTTAAATAATTTTGTCTCTCGTTCTCACATGCGTATTTCATGTAGCCTGTAACTTTGATGGATTCATAGGCTGCAGAAAATAACGCACCTGCAATTCCATTCCTGATTTAGAGGTCATGTGCAAACCCAGAATCACGAGGAGAAATAAAAAAATACTAATACATTTTATACATAATGCACTTGTCATCTCCAAGAAATCTCAAAGTGCTACAAGGACTTAGTAACAAAAAGAACATAGGTCGCAGAAAGCAGGTGAAAATCAGTTAAATATGTTATCCAGGTTATGATAGAATATTTTTCTGACAGACAAAGATATCACTTTGGAGAGTGTGTGTGTGCCTGTGTTAATTTCTGATCACACGCATGCACAAAGCAAGGTGATGGAGTATAGCAGGACAGTCTTTAAGGAGTGTTTGTTGTGGACATGGTGAGCAGAGAAGACAAACAGCCATGTTTCTGCTCGAGGTTTCCCCAAACTCTGTGTGTTTCCATGCTGACCAATGATGTCATTTTAATAGTCTGCCCCCTTGCGAGGAAACTTCCCATGTCACTCACCTCTGAAAATGTGTAACTGCAGAGACGTGTAGACAACATGGAGGCTGAGCTGGAGCTTCAAGTGTCTAAAGCACAAAAAAGCAGGCAGTTATTGAATTCCTCACACAGAGATCAGAGTGAGAACACTGATGACTGTTCCTTGTGGCCACACTTTCCAGAGAGGAAGAAGAGGTGAAAAATTCATGTTGAAAACTGTGTAAACAAAGGCACACTTCTTCTTCTGGTTTAAAACTCTGGTAGACTTATGTTTGTGATCCACTGCCCCCTGCAGTTTGGGAATGGGAGCAAACAGATGCTGCAGGCAGAGCAAAAAGTCTGAAAGTCACAGGCGTTCTCTCCTGCTGACCTCAGGAGTCTTTTTTCCACGCGTCCCGTTGGTGCAGGAAACAGAATCCAGCCTTTACAGAGCCGCCCCCTTTATGAGAGCCATACAAGTGAGCGTCTGTGTGAGGCTCTGACAGACGCTGGGACAGAATGGAAGTTGGAGAGGGGCAGCAGCACAATACCTGTTACTAAGACACAACAGTTACGGTTTTTGTTTGCACTAGTTCAAGGGTCAGAGCCCTTAGGGTCATTTTTATGTTTTAGTTTATAAGATTTTTCCATGAGAGCAACAACTGATAGTTTAGAATTTATATTTTAGCCAGTTCATAATGGTTCCACTCTATTTTGGTGAGAATGAATAGCTCTTTTTTCTCAGCATTTGTTCTTTGGTATGGGTGGTGTGGCTTAGCAGTCTAAGATGCTGCACTAAGGTTGCAGTCTTTTTGGGGGTGTTGATTCGAATCCCACCGCTGCCAAGAACCTGTTTTGTGAATTTCCCTCAGGATCAATGAAGTATCTATCTATCTATCTATCTATCTATCTATCTATCTATCTATCTATCTATCTATCTATCTATCTTCAAAATAACTGTTTTTGCCAAATAAATGAAAGGCATTTTGAAACTGGTAATATCTCACCAAGACAGTTTTGTATTAGCCACCATTGGTGCTATGAACAAATGAGAGTAACTGCAACATGACTATTATTTACATTCCTTGTACTGTTTCTTTCATTTTGTCTTTCTGAATAGCTTTGTCTTGTCCTTTGTTGTTCTGTGTGTTTGCAACATGAACTCACTCACTCGCTGTGAACTGAATTTACCTGAGGGTACAATAAATGTTCTGAATCTGAAGCTTTAATGATGTATCTGATGGCAAAGTGCCTCATTCTTTCAGGTTTCACATAACTTTACGTGACATAATTGATTAGAAGAAACTATTAACGGTGGATTACTGGGATATATAGTATTCCGGGGTGTTAAAAACAACAAAACGAACCGAAAACCGTGACCTCAAAAATGTGATAAGATATGAACGGCGAATTTTGTGAGCCGTTCCATCTCTACTCTGTATGTATGCATACTCACCACTAAAACAGCTTGTTGAAGCTTGTTAAAAGTTTCTTGCACAATGTTGAGACAAGTGTGTGGAATATTGGGAGAATACCGTCTGGTCACATGAGAGCAACATTGAACTGTTTGGATGTCAGGACACACCATGTTTGGAGGTCAAATGGCACACCACCCAAAAACCCCAACTGCGTGGTTTGGAGGTGGGAACATCATGGTGTTGGTTATTTGTCAGCATATGGCACTGACAGACTTTATATTATTGAAAGGTGAATAGAAAACTGTACCAAGTCTGTCTCTCTAAGAATCTACTGCCTTCCACCAGGGTGATGAGGAAATCTAAAAATCTGAAATCTAAGACTTATGTCCAGCATTAGCGAATATTCCAAACAGGACAGACATCAGTGTGTGGGGGATCTGAGTGAACTCTAGCATCTATGAGGATGAACTGTGCGTCACCACAGAGAACAGAGCTCTGCAGACACTTTTTGTGCTTCAACTCCTGATCCCTCAGCTGTTTAAACCCTCATCACACACAGCACTCTGACATTTTATGTGACTCCACTGTACAGGCATTTCAAATAAAACAAAGTATGATTCATGAAAAATGAGATCACAAAAGTGCTGCTCGCTGTCATCAAAACATCCGTGGTTCGTAGCTCCACCTTTGCTTCTGTGAGACAAAGCTAATATTTGCACAACCCTGAGTGGCCTCTTTTTCACCTGTCAGTGCACATGAAGACACAGAGAGGTGACTGAGGCAGACAGAGAGCAGGGCCAAGAAAATGAAAAGGCACTGGAGCGCAGAGCGTTTGCTTTCATGTAGAGCAGACTGCACGTCACTGTGCTTCATTTCTCCACCACGAGGGTGACCCAGACAGCTCTGAGATCAGCAGAGTCAACAACACCACTGTCTTCACCTCCCATCATGATGCACAAATCCTCAGCTGGGATCTTCTCCTTGCCTCTCCATTTCCTTCCTTCGCTTACCTATTCTTTGTTATCCTTTCCTTCCACTCCTTTTCTCTCCCCTCGTTTATCACTTTCTCTCTTATTTCATCTACTCTCTTCCTTCTTCTCCCCTCTTTCCTTCTCATCTACTTTCCTCTCTTCTATGTCCCTCTCCTAGTGTTTATTTTATATATTTTAACACTGGGCCCTTTGGAAATTTCTTGCAAGAATCTACATGTCAGGGGTTGGAGGAAAACAGGAGTGGACCCATTTGCAGATAAAAACTAAAAGATTTATTTTAACAAACTCAAAAGGTCAGACATAAAAAAGAATCCAAAATCTCAAACAAAGCTCAAACCTATAGAGAACCCAAAAGCCAAAAAAAGTCCAGGCCAAGGAAGACACAGAAACACAGGAGTTAGCAACACAATGAACCAACGAAGACTGAACTCAGGTCAGGGCTTAAACAGACCAGAGACGAATCAAACACAAGTGTGACACAAGACCAGGGTGAAACATGAGGGCCATCATAGAGGAGGGAAACACGGGGCAACAGGACAACTCAACAAAGAGGTAAAACACAAGGAACAGGAGCAAAGGGAAACACGAGGGAAACACGAGGAAAACTTAAGGTGCGTTTCCATTACCCTTGGATACGTGCAAAATTTAAGTAGCGCTATAAAAAAAACTGGTAATGGAAACACCTGAATTTTGAAAAAACACAAAAATATTGCTACAAAGTTTTTACACTTTCATGAGGTGGTTTTTCAGACGTTTGAACATTCAGATATATCGCAAAAGCACAATGGAAACACTTTTTCAGCAATTATACGTCACAGGACGTGAGGTACCTGGTCACATGATCACTTCCCTGTGAGTAAACATGGCACGCTGCGTTTGGACAGAGGAGGAGATGTAGACTTTTCTCACAATTACTTTAGAGAAAAACATAACGGCCATACTAGACAGCAAACAACAGAGGAATGCAGAGTGTTACAAGGAGATAGAAACTGATCTTCTAGCGTCCATCTTTCAGCAGTGAAATCTCGCGGGATGATATTTGATGAGAGTTACAGCGCTCCTGCCTAGGAAACACATTCAAAGCGCAAATATACTTTGTCAAAATTTTAGGAATATCACTTTTATTTTGCGAAAAACTTTAATGGAAACCCAGCTTGAGAGACACAGGGAACCTGAACACAAGACACAAGGGAAAATCAACGTCACAAGAAACACTAGAAAACAAAAACCATGAACACTAACCCAAAAACATAGAAACTGCACTGAACAAGAAAGAAACAACCCGAACCATAAACCCAAAAGTAAGAAATAAACATGGAGACTCGAACCATAAACAGACTCATCACACAACACTAACTTTTCCACTGGTAGCACTGGTGCTATCAACTTTCTCAGCTGGTCTCACCCTTTTTATTGTGGGGGGGGGGGGCTCAATGAATCTAAATTTCATTTTTGTATCTTTAACTGGTAGAAATGAGGCTCTGTACAGAAGTCATCAGCAGATCAGAGAGCCCCAGAGGCGATCCAACACAATGGCCCAAGAAAAGTTTATTTTGATGTTGGAAAACTTCATAGGATTCATCATGACACAACGTATCCTTTTATGTGGACATAGAGAAGAGGAGGTGCAGAATGAAACTTCAGAAGTTTGGGAAGTGCCAATATATTACAGCTCCTGTGGGAACATGTGGTCATCCAGTCATCTAAGGATCTCCTATCCAGCTTCTACAGAGTGCACTGTGCTCTGCTCCAGAGACCGATCTGGTGTGAATTGGCATGTGCCAAAACCTGTATGTGTGAATCGGGGGTTACTCACAAAAAAGGTTGCAAATGCCAACATTTTGGTCGCAGCCTCAAGCCCTGTTTTGGTTTCCAAACCAGCCTCAAGTGGACTCAAGGAACTGCAGCTTTTTGCACCTCGGTATTGACTCTATGGCTGTTTTCCAAACTGCTTATTACATACGACATGTGAAAGTAGAAGGCACTACCTCCTACTTTCACATGTCGTATGTAGCATGACCGTTTCGTTGGGTCTAATTAGTAGTTTGCTACTCTGACTTTCTGTTTTGGAAAGTGGAGCAAATAGATTTTTTTTATGTTTAATTTGAAAAATGCATCCAAATTAACCATGTAAGCTGTCATTCGAAAAAAAAAAAAGGTGAATAAATTGCGTAGAAGTAAACAACTCTTTCAAAATAGGAAGTGTGTAGATTTAGTGGGGTTTCTTTTGTGTCACTTCACTTCTATCTCAGACTGTCCCACATTAGTGTTGTTGTGTTGTAGTTGTGCTGATTTACTCCTGTAGGTGACGGTGATTCACCTAAACCTGAGTACCACTTAATAGACAAACAGCACTAGCACCGTGCATTGTGGGAAACAGTACACTAGGTAGACTGGTCTGCTGCAGACTGAGAAATTCCCCCGGCTCAGTCGGACATCTGGGAATTTTTAGTATACTATACAACTTGCAAGTTTTGGCATACTGACTACTACAGACTGAATTTCTGCCAAATCAGTAGGAACTACTAGTGTAGGAGGTGGTTTGGGAAACAGCCTGTTTCAACACTGGAGGTTGCCACCTTGCACTCACACTCACACAGCTCCTTTGCTCCATTAACATCCTGTCCTGACTATGACTCAATCGACCAGAAGAAAGCAGCTTTCACATTCCAGGTCGTCACTAAGAACGTTCATTCATTTAAAGTGATTACCAGCTCACATCAGATGATTCCTGCAGTGTTTCCCTGAAGAGGGGACACAAAAGATACACGAGATGGGGGAGTGTTCTTAGATCACAGACGTGCGCTGGGTTTACAGAGTGATGTCATGGTGAGGGATCAAAAACATGGAGTCATATGTGATGGGATTAATATCAAGGCCATCTGTTTCTGCAGGATGTCATGTGAATGAGCGAGCAGAGTGATGTGCTCATGTGACTTTGTGAAAAGTACATGAAGATGAATAATGCATGTTGTCCTTTCTTTGTGCATTTGTCAGGTGCAGCTGGGGCTTTCAGGAGCTCTGTAGATGATAATGCTTTTAAGAGGATAGTGAGCTTCATGTCAGGGGGGGCACATGCTAAAGAGAGGGCACATGTATCTTCTTGTTAGCCTGGTATTAGAGCATACAGAGAGACTGAGCAGGCAGCTGAAGAACAAATGTACAACAATGAAAAGAAACAATAATAATATGTAAAGAAATTAAAACAAACCTGTATGTTAATTAACATTCTCTTACAGTCTTTCATCGAAACATTTTTGTACATGGAAGGAAATAATAATGATAAGAATAATAGTAAGATATATTCATAATAAAAGGAAAAATCAGACCTAACTTAAAGTAAGTCAATAGATAAATAAGTAACCATAATATTCCTCTTCAGATTGTTTACATTTCTCCCCTTTACTGAAACAGAGTTTTCATACAACACTTAAACAAAAATATTTTCCTTTATGGTGATAAACTGCACACAGAACAGGAGAGATGGTCCCACATGTGGGAAATTGAGAATCTAGAGGAAGACCCCTGAAGACTTGAGGTGGAAACCCTGTTCTTTACTGAAGCAAACTCAAAGAATTAAGTTACAGCCTCAAAATCATGATGTGAAGTTTTGCCAACTTAACTTATGAAATGAGACCAACTTTACTCAATAAACATAACAAGGGTGGTTCAGATAACTACTTTGAAGTAGTTT
>RPOG01006419.1:0-24085 GCA_008086565.1 Thalassoma bifasciatum | reverse complement strand
GATTAATGCATTGCAGAGTTAATCTCAGAGCAATAAGTGATACAGGACCAATATAAAAGGCAGTGGATGGCTGCTGAGACTAAGTGGTCATGTCCACTGAGGCTTTTTTTTGTACTGGTAGTGCCAAAGATGTCATCTATAGAGTCTTCTCACCAACATTTACTGTTGCTAAGTCACAAAAGTTGTCTTGTGGTACTTTTCCTGTTCAGTGTTTTAGTTTCAGCATCTGTTTCAGTATCACTTTACAATGAGAGTCATTTAATAAATGTTAGTTAATGATTATTAGGCTTTAACCCTGTGGTGCATAGTGGTCAGTACAGTGAACACCTATTTATAAGTTATTTACTTCTAAATTCAAAGACTCATGTGGTGGAAATTCACATTAGCCTGTGTCAGGATATTTTTATTCTTCTTAGGGCCTGAAAAAATGTTTTCAGTTTTTTTTTTCCAAACAGATATATATATTTTTGAACATGCTACAGACAAACATTTGAGGGTGAAAAAGCTTATAAACTATAAATTAATCAGTGTTAAAATGGATGAAAGAGAGTTAAAAAGTTTTGCAAAACATTAAAAAAAGATTATTCATGGAATAACCAAAGAAAAAAGAAAAAAGAAAAAAGAAAAAAAAAGAAGTCAAACAGAGAAAAAAAAGTCTATTTACATAAAGTTCACACTGTTTTATGTTGAATGCTTATTTACAAATATTTGGGGGAAAAAATTGGAAAACTTTTTTCCATGCTTTAATACAAATAAAAACACCCAAGGGAAAAATCCTGACACTGACTTTCATAATTCATGTATCAGAAGGTTAACTAACAGTTTCACAATGTGTTTATAATCATGATAATGCATTATCTAACATTAAATGACATATTAGTTAATGCATTAACCTCTTAAGACCCAGCATCCACATATGTCGACATTACATTTCTGCCTCTCAGACCCATGAAACTTCATTTTTTAAAACCTTTATCTATGACCCACAGTAGGAGACACTTCCCATGTCATCATTTGATGATTTTACAACTTTACACCCATTTCAATGAGAAAAAAAGTGTAGTTATGAACAATAACACTACTAACTAAAAACTAGTAGCTAACTAGTAACGCTATAAATGTAACTTCCCCGTTCAAAGAACAAGTTTAGTTTTTCTACTAATTAGGTTTCACTGATCCTGAATAGCAAGCAGAAAAAAAAGGACCTCAAAGAGAGGCTTGGGTTAATAAGCACTTAATTAATGTACAATGCCCCAAGTTAATTACTACATTGTTAAGCATTAATAAAAGTTACATATTGTAATAAGCTATTTTTATGTATGCATTATTCTTTATTTATTGATATATTCGTAAATCTTAATAATTCCTGTAGGAATCATTTACTTATGGTGTTACTTTAGAATGAAAAAACACAAAGTCACAGCTTCTTAATGCATTTACTAATCGTTCTCTAATACTGTTCATGTTATCTGGATGGGCATTGATAAACAATTATTTCGAGTCTTGAGTAATTTTCCAATGCTGTGACATGTATGTCATCAAGTAGCCCTAACCTAACATTAAGGTGTTACTTAACTTCATTTACCTGAAATACACTGTTATAAATGTATGCATAAGAAATACAGAACCATAGTTAATTATTACTGACTGTTTTTTGGACCCTTATTGTAAAATGTGACACATGTATCACTTGAGTGACGTATTATAAATTCTTAAAGAACAATGCATACATAAGGATAACTAATTACAATATGTAACTTTTATTAATGCTTAATAATGCATTAATTAACTCTGAGCAGTGGACATTAATTAACTGCTTATTAATGCATTAACTAATATGTTAGTTAGAGTTGTTAAGGTGGCATTCTTTATTATCATCTTATAATCTTTTTGTATTGATTTGTGCTACCCCCTCTGAGAATATTCTCATTACAAAGGTGTGGACATATGCAGGAAACTTCAGGATGTCATCTACAAACCTGTTCATGAAAGGAAATGGTCCTCAGGCCTTTCTCAAGATTGCTGGGTTTTCATGAAGGTTAGTACAATAGTGAAGAGTTACCACCAAGATGCTACTTGCTTACATTGGAGTTAAAGAGCATAAAATATCACAATGAATGTTGCTGTTAATGTACTTCGGTGCAGCCCCTACTGTTGCTGGCAGATTTTGTTACAAGTAGGAAAGTGTCTGTGGGCAAGTGAGTTAAAATGGTCACCAGACATCACATCTCCAATGAGCGCCAATGACCACAGCCAATGAACTTAGATGAATATTTAAACCACAACTAACCATGTCAAATAAACAGGGTCATTCAACTAGGACTGTAAAGTGAGTGCTCCCAGTTCCTAGCTCCTAGTTTATGCATTGTACAGTCTGCTTTAACAGCTGACAAGTCAGCAAAGCAGCACAGCATCCTCTCTATTATACGTTAAAGACAGGAAATGTACTTTTGCCAGATACAATCATGAATGCTAACCTCTGAACTTTACCCTGGTTACAAACAGGGTGGTATGTCTGCTCTTTAGGATGAAAGACGCGTTTCTATCGTTTCCAAAATGAGGACCAATTTTTGATTATTCAAAGACCAAAGGTTTTCCCCTTGACTTTGTCCATCTCTAATGGTTTCAGGTCCAGTGAAGCTGCAGCTATCACTGGATTGTGGTGCATTGTGTCTGCAGCAACTGAATCCACAGGGAATGCTTTTTTGGGGGGGATTCCAAGCCCATGCTAAGATTTAAACTATAGAGTCATGTCTGTTTCCAGAGCAGGGTTCTGGTCTGTGTGTGAATGACTTTCAACAGGATGATGCTACAGTTCAGAGTGTGTGCCTCACAAAGGATTTCTTCTTCTTTCAGAGGAATAAGCTCACTCTTTTGGAGCATCCTACCTTTTCCCCTGATCTAAGGCCCTGTTTACATGACAACTCTGTGCAGTGTTTCACCCTAAAGTGCAAAAAGTGCACTAAAAAGAAATCTGTGTTAGCATGACAAACGCTGAGGAACTTAAAACGCTGTAGTAGTCAGACTGTAGATGGGGGTATAACTGTAGGAGCCGTATACTCAACAACAGTTTGAAGGCTAAATAAGGTGAGCTGATCATCTGGTACTTAAAACTTATTCTCTAATTTCAAAAATGGTGCAATAATTGCACGTTTTGTTGGAAGGCAGTCAATTGATTCAGCACATGGCACAGTGGAGGTTTACTGTGCAAAGCTGAGCGCCTGCCTTTCCACTGAAAACACCGGCTTACCGTTCACACAGAAAAAGTGGAAACAAGGTTTCAGAAAAATACCACTCTGTAGGCCGCTTACAAATATTTCTGTTTAAGGTCAGCTTAAACGCCCTTTCTGTATAAACGGGAGGCTGAAATGAGACAATACTTGTGTGTTTCACCCATAGACTGTATAATGAGTGGACGTAACAACGTTCGGCTCAAACTGAAGCTTCCAGCAGATGCCCCGACCCCTGGTGTCTGGCTGCAGTATAGGTCATAAGCCCCGCCCCCTGGTGTCTGGCTGCAGTATAGGTCATAAGCCCCGCCTCCCCATGTATTCCAGATATGAGCCGGGAAAACTTTAAAAAATTACGATACCTCGTAGAAACGTTTCTCTCATCTTTACGCTAAGGTAGTATGATGATGTCATCTGGCTGCATGGTGTTCAGGTGTTTTTTTTCTGAGAAGTTAGTTTCTCATTAGTTACTGGACGTTAAAAACCGTGATATAAGTTTCGTTTTACGATAGTTGACAGCTGCCGTTCGTGAGCAGTTTTTATCGGGGATATAAGAAACTTCAGGAAAGAGCCAAAAGGAGACTAAACCTTCTGAAGAAGAAGAAATAAATATTTTTATTTCTCTTTTTTACTTGGCTCCACCAGAAATTCTCTACTGCGCAGACTCTGGCTGCACAATGGCGGCTCGAGAAACTGGTTTTTTGGCTTCAAAATCGTAGAACGGTGACAGGCGGAAGCACGCTGTCCATTCTATAAACAGTCAATGGTTTCACCCTAAAACTGTGTGAGCGCCCTCTAAATCACATTGAAAACATTTAGGGATGGATGGCGAGGGAGGTTTACAAAAATACAACAAAAAAGAAACAAAAAAGAAAACATTTCATTTGGACACTGTCTGAAATGCATCATGTCAAAGTTCATCCAGCTGTTTCTCTAACGCTCCCTGCTACACAACCTCCTTCACTCTGAAATGAGACCTGTTGGAGGCAGAGCTATGAAGAGACCTGAGGCTTTGAGGTGAAGTTTTTGATCATTATTCAGACTTTCAGTCTTGTCAGGGCCTCTTAAAGCTCATGTGTTATTGTACAATGAAACATTTCTGAGCAGTTTACAAACTGAGAAAACATAAATCACACTGATAGAGGGTATAACACTTGGCATTCTTTTAGTACAATATTGTTTATGTGCAACTCAACTGCTGAAGTGAGGTTGGGGGGGGGGTAAATTATTATGAGGCTGTCTAATGTATTCTAATGTTGGCATGGAAAGTATGAACTTGTTGTTGATGAAGTAGAAATTCATTCACTGATGTAAGTCTCCTCCATGATGCAACGTGACAGAGTTACTGCAGTAAAAGTAAACATGATGATTAAGCCTCTGGGTCCTTGGTCCGGTTGGTCTGTATCCCCAGGACATCAATCATTTGTTGATGTGCTCTGGGACTCAAGAGACTCTCACTTCATCAAGGAGCCACTGCAATACAGGAAGAGACCAAAAAAATGAAAAAAAAAAAAAAAAGGAAGAGAATGCAAACCTTTGAAAGAATAAAATACTCTTTTTTTCAATGTATCTTTGTTGCTAAGCGTGGTCCCTCAGAATGACTAGTTAGTTACAAAAAAGTGAAAGTACTTAAAACTGCAGTCTGTCTAAATTCTGCTTGAGTTTGTTTGCAGAAACACTGGAAACACATACACACTAAAACCAACAAGATGATCATAGTGAAACAGTCTGGTTACAAAATAGTTTTGGTCTGAACAGCATATTTCTTTATCAACATGCACAGAGTGAGGTGTGAATGTTTAAATATCTTCTTATTCGTAAGTTGTGAAGTTGGAGCTGGAAGGATGGTACCCAACACAGGAGGCTTAGGCCCCGTTTGCACGGGGACGATTGCTGGTAAATAGAATATTTTGTTGGAAGGGCCTTTTGTTCACACTGCCACCGTGCCGTGGAGGAGTGAATCTGCAAGAATCTCTAGACTCCCTCCAGAGATCCTGATCTCAGTGGGTTATTTATCTGGTTAAATAAAGCTTAGATTTAAAAAAAAAAACTGTCCATTCTTCTTGGTAAAAATCCTCCAGTCCCTGTAAATTCTTGAGCTGTCTTGCATGAACTGCAGGTTTGAGCTCTCCCCAGAGTGGCTAAATGATACTGAGGTCAGGAGGCTGAGATGGCCACTCCAGAACCCTCACTTTATTCTGCTGTAGCCAATAGCAGGTCGACTTGGCCTTGTGTTCATCATGACTGAGCTGCCACCCACAGGTGCAGATGTGGCCCAGCTTTCTGAGAAGAAGCGCTCATAGGCGTCTGGCAGCCCTGCAAACATTTGGTGGGAAAAGTCAATTATAACTGTTAAATTCTTTATGTCGAGAAGTACAGCTGTTCAAAAAAGTTGAATGTTTTTTTCTTTTATTTTGGTAGGTTACCTAAAGTGACGTTGAGCAACTCTCAGGCAACTTGAGTATAAGACCACTGACATAGATCCTCTTCAATATGCGAGTATTTTACACACACACACACACACACACACACACACACACACACACACACACACAAACAAATATATATATATATATATATATATATATTTTTTTTTTTTTACAAAAATTGCAATTAGTTTTAGACAGTTCAAGTTTTTATAATTTCTTATACTCAAGTTGTTTGTTTTTTATACATTGAGTAAATGGCATCTGTCACACCTGTTGATTCCCTAATGATCAACAATGTACGGTGTATTATAATACATAAAAGATCTTCAATTACATTTTTTCTGATCTGCCTACCAATGATGCAACTCTTATGGGGATTGGGTCTTTCATGAGCTATAAATCTGAGGTGCATCGCAAACATAGCCTTGGATCTTCAGTGGAAAACATGCATGGGGTATGCTTCTGATTTTCTGTGCGTAATTGACTTTCCACGGCATAACATTCTGTTTTTTTGAACACTGTTTGGACTTTTGACTCTCAGGTTTGGAAAGTTGTGCAAAAATGACCAATGAATCTAATGTAATTCTATTTACACTTTCTGCCTTCAGTGCCACTACCAACTACAGAGCTTTACTTTTCTTTTTCTCTTTACTATGTTACGGCGCCATTCTGGTGGTAAATGTGTGTCTTATTTTAACCATAGTTCTAGATCAAAACCTACATGAGCCAATGTACATTTTAGTATGTAACTTGTGCGTTAATGCATTATATGGAACTGCAGCCTTTTATCCTAAATTCAGTTTTGATCTTCTGTCTGAGACTCAGGTGATTTCACATGTTGGATGCTTTTTGCAAGTCTTTGTCATCTACTCATATGCAACGATTGATTTCTCTATTTTAGCTTTAATGTCCTATGACAGGTACGTGGCTATATGTCGACCACTGGAGTATCATGTGGTGATGTCTCTCAGAAGAACTGCAATGCTGGTTGCTGTGGCTTGGCTTGTTCCTCTGATCTGTGAGGTCGTGGTTATTACTTTAACATCCCAGCTGAAATTATGTGGCTCCCACATTAACAAGCTCTACTGTGAAAACTGGTCGATTGTTAAACTTGCGTGTAGTTTAACAACAGCAAACAACATAGTGGGATTAATCATCATTTCATTTTACTGTGGTCATGTTGTGTTCATCGTGTGTTCATATGTGCAGGTGGTAAAATCAGCTCTAAAATCCAAAGAGGGAAGGAAGAAGTTTTCTCAAACATGCGTACCACATTTGTTGTGTTTGCTCAATGTCACGGCTGCTTTGCTTTTTGACGTCATGTACTCCAGGTACGGCTCAGCATCTGTCCCTCAAAGTGTGAAAAACTTCATGGCTGTACAGTTCCTCATGATGCCCCCTATTCTGAACCCCATTATTTATGGACTGATCCTCACAAAGATTCGATGCAGAATGATAACTTTGTGTATCATGGCTGGCAAGAATCTTAAGTTAAGGGCTTAATGTGTGATTGATAAAATCAATGAATTTTCTGAAAACGAAATACTGTATTTGTAATCTTAAATATTAAAGCAGTTTCTATACTCAACAATGCAGTTTAAATGTAGGACAAACAGGTTTGCAGTGAACACAGAATTCCTACATTTAAATGCATAAGGAGAAACATGATTTCACCCCTTGTATGAGCTTTAATTCTTGTTAGTGTGATAAATTACTCAGTGAAATGCTTGGATGTAACCAAAGCAGAAAAATGAATACACAAAAAGCCCAAACCCTGAAAGAGAGAGAATGTTTTAACAATGTTATTTCTGCTTCTAAACAAGATGTGACACTCAAATCAAAATATTTTACAACAGCTCTGTTTGATAAAGCTTTGACTCTGATTTGTTTAAGTTTTATACCAAGTGTAAATACTCTGTCAACAAAGAT
This sequence comes from Thalassoma bifasciatum, assembly GCA_008086565.1. NCBI lineage: Eukaryota > Metazoa > Chordata > Actinopteri > Labriformes > Labridae > Thalassoma > Thalassoma bifasciatum. The sequence continues at coordinate 16,497 of RPOG01006419.1, read as the reverse complement.
GTCAGTTTTAATGCTTTTTCATTTCAATACTTTTGTCAGATGCTTTATATTTCAAGGCACTTGTATGTTCTTTACATAATCACAACAGTAAAGTGAAATAAGAGTGCTAATGCCCACAGTAATGTGATGTTTTACTCCAACAATCAAAATTAAAAAAGTAATCAAGTTTCAAATCACTAAATGATGGCCTGGTGTTAATAAGTCTTATGTTACTGACAAGAACCAGTGAACTACAACAAAGAAGACTGCCATCCAGTGGTTGGTTAAACAAATATTTTGACATCACATAATTAATGTGGAAGTGGGTCTATATCACTTTAAAGCACCTTTGGTGTCCTCATCAAATTCACTCAGTCATCATGAAAGTGTGGCACAGTCGTAAAAATCTGAGGCTTAATGGAGGTGGCAAAACTCTTACACACATCAATAAAATGATTAGACTCTTACAATGTGTTTATTTTTACTATCTCCTTTCACTGGATGTAGCTGATTTGACCCATGCACTGTTCTGCTTCCTACAGTCTGCGTAATGTGTGGTTAAGTGATACTAGATAAAAATGAATGAATAAATAAATAATTTAAAAAAAAACATCACGTGGCTTTATTGTCTCAAATAACTTATTTGGGGATCCATCCATCCATCCATCCATTTTCTTAACCGTCTATTCTGTTCAGGGTCGCAGGTGGCTGGAGCCTTTCCCAGCTGTCATTGGACAAGAGGCAGGGTACACACTGGATTGGTCGTCAGTCAATCGCAGGGCTGACATAGAAATAAACAACCACTCACGCACACACTCACACCTACGAGAAATTCAGAATAATCAATTAACCTAACGTGGGCATGTTTTTGGTCTGTGGGAGGAAGCTGGAGTACCCGGAGATAACCCACGCATGCACGGGGAGAACATGCAAACTCCACACAGAAAGGCCCTATTTGGGGTCATGATCATCATTATTCTGTTTTCATAATAATATTGAACTCTTTGCCTGTGTCCCTGAAATTGCTGTCCACCCCATCATTATGGGGGAACTTCCCCTTTAAGAATCCCTCTGATATTTTCAGTGACATCACAACCAGCAGTTTGTCTTTCTCCAATGAAGGCTGAAGCCTTGGCTCCCTAATACAGCTCATCACAAATTGGTTTCAGTACAATGACTTTTCCAACAAACCACCTCAAAACACATGAATTCATTATGACGAATTCATTACAGAAAAAAATGATGTAAAAGAAAAACAAGAAAACAATCAATGCATTTGTGGCCCTGTGGCCTCGTGGTCTATCAGTGGTGAGGTTCGCCCCCGGGCAGTTGACCCTGTGGCCTTTTTCCCCACATGTCACTCCCCACTCTCACCCTGTATCCTATTTTTTCCACAGTCGTGCCCCCCCCATCTCAATAAAGGCACGAAAAGCCCAGAAAAATAACTTTAAACAAATCAATGCATTTTGTCACAGTTGATTTTTGCACTCTAGGGCATAGCAGTTATGGTAATACACAAGTCAATGCCCCTTAATGTCAGTTCTTCAACGCATATATGCAATACACTGTGGGTCAGTTTTTCAGGAAACAAACATAAATCAGTGAGAGACAGATGCTGATTGGTTTTTTAAAAATGCTGATCAACATAATCTTTTCTAACAAAAACTTTAATCAAAAATTGTTGAATGTTTTCATTATAGCCCAAAGTCTCCCTTTGAAATAATGATGGTAGTGTTATCTCCAGAGAACAGAAACAGTAACGACGAGCTCAGAGTCAGACGTCACCTGGTTTTAACTCCTCCCAACTCATCCTGGTGTTTTTAACAAAGAGCAAAAGAAGAACACCCTTAGAATCATTTCAGACAAGTGTGGTAAGTATTGTAGACTACCTTAACTTTGCCTCACAAACAGATTTCCTCTGCTTTAACACACTGAAGGTTTGAATGGAGAACAACACTGGTTTATTTTACTTTAACCTCACCATGTTCACAGATATTGGAATCTATCGCTACCCAGCCTTTGTTTTCTGCATTCTGCTCTATGGCTTTATTGTCTATGCTAATCTTGTTATAATAATTGTGATCTATCGTGAAAGAACTCTGCATGAGCCCATGTTCATGTTTGTGGCTTTATTATCTGTGAATTCTTTGTACGGCTCCACTGGTTTCTTCCCGCGGTTCCTCTTGGATCTCCTGTCTGTCAGTCATCTCATCTCCCGAGCTGCTTGTTACACTCAGGTCTACATTATTTACTCATATGCCTGTAATGAAATGACCACTCTGGGCGTCATGGCCTATGATCGGTATGTTGCTGTGTGTAAACCTCTGCATTACCACAGAAAAATGACCACTAAGATGGTTTTGACGTTGGCAGTATTTGCTTGGCTTTTTCCAGTGTTTGGTATCACAGTGTTACTCTCTTTATCATCCAGGCTTCCTTTGTGTGGAAACAAGATACAAAAAGTGTTTTGTGCAAACTGGAACATTGTAAAATTGTCATGTGTTAATACTAATGCTCATAATGTTTATGGGTTTGTGTTTACTACAACAACAGTTGTCTTCCCCCTTTGTTTTGTTCTCTTCACCTACGCCCAAATTGTTGCCGTTTGCTCCAGAAGCTCTACAGAATTCAAAGTGAAAGTATTACACAGCTGTTTGCCACACGTGGTCTCATTTGTCATTTATTCCATTACTGGGTTTTGTGATATTGCATTGAGTAGAATTGACATTGAACAGGTGAATCCATTAGTGGCTATTATTCTTTCACTTGAGTTTGTTGTCATTCCTCCAGTGCTGAATCCTCTCATATATGGTCTGAAATTACCTGGAATTAGAAAGTATATTTTACAGACGATATCATTCCAGAAAAGTTTTGAAAGATGAGATTATTTCCACAAAGCTGCAACACAGGATCTGGTTTACACTGCAAAAGTTGATATCCAAATCAGTCTTATTTGAAGTCAAAATGATCTTTTTAGTCTTGATACGAGCTACATTCAACTGACAAGTCCAGAAAAATGCCTTTATTTCAAGACATTAAAAAGCAAAAAAAAAAACATAAATTGCTGGATTTCACTTTTTTTTTTTTGCAATGTAACCATAACTGTTTCAACAAAAACTACTGGAGCACTTGTCTACAGGTATAATTATTATTCATGAAATTGTATTTTGCAATGGTTTCTCACAACAATTCAATATATTATGCAGCATTTCAAGTACAGTCAGTTATGAAAATATGCTGGATGAAACATGCAACAAAAATCGATTAATTCTTGTAAATACTTGGGTTTTTTTTCTTTTTTTTTTTTTGTAAATGTGTGAAATTCAGTGGAATAAATGTCTTAAATGAACACTCTGGATTGTGTTTGGATCATTATTTGGATTAAATTAAACATTGATAAAATAAACACATAAAATAACATTAGCAAAGCCACATTAGTAGTGAAATTCAAACTGCTCTGAGATCAACAAGTTGGGGGTCTTTAGGTTTTCTCGCTTCAAACCTGCAAAAGAGAGTCACACTGTGCTGTCTCTTGAAACTGGTTACTTACTGGATACATCAATCAAGACATAATGTGTGAGGGTGGTGCAAGCAACATGTGACCAATCACAGATATGAACAGTGAAACTTCTGGAGACAATAATATTTTAACAGCTCTGGGCAAAGTGTGATGTTTAGAAAATGCGTATAATTCAGATAAAAAATTGTCATCATTGCAAAAACAAAAGGACTGATGATAAACAACACCCATCGTTGCACAAATATAGACTTATATCTCTTTACACCATCAGTGGTTAAAAGATATGGCCCTGTTTGTAACTGTTTTAATTTGTTGCACTGTTTCATTCTTTTTATGTTTGTTACAGTACATGACACACACAGCTAAAGCCTCCACGCTATAAAAGGGAGTAGTTTGGAGATTGCTTTGAAATTTTAACTGTCTTCAGGAGCATCTGGTGCATCCCTGTCCAGATTTTTACCAAACTACTTTGTGCAGTTTAATAACTCCCCTCTGGAAGGTTTCTGGCCTTTTTTGTGTTTTGGTTTATTCCACAAACACACAAACAAACACACATAAAAAACCTGACAAGGTTGTAAACCTGCAATGTCTACAGTTCTTCAATTCTACAATTACATTAAGCAGATGCTTTTGTCCAAAGTGAAACACATTAGGTGTAGCATTTATCATTATGCAATGACAAGCACCAACAACCAATAATAAGCATGGTCAGTGCTAAATATTCAGAATGTAAACATGAACACACCAGGATTATCCACTGTTTATTAACAACATAAATAATGCTTTGAACCTCTTGCTGGTTGGATGTAGCAGCTCACAGATGAGGCGTACATGATCCAGCAAACAACTGATAGAGAATGATACAGAAGGATTGATTACACTATAAACTGTTCCCACTTCACGGGCACATTTGGAAGGTCTAATACAATACAGCTCTCATTTTTATGCATATATAAACAGGACAACAAACATATAGAAACATCCAACAGCTTAATTTCTACCTGCCAACATTTGATTTTGACAAAGTGGAAGACGTACTTAAACTTGGCATCCAGCTCTACAGTTAAAAGTCCTACAACTTTATTTAATCATGGTTTTTCCTTCAGTTTCCACAAGTTTCAAGGCCATCATTTTTCAAGCCTTTGGCAGGGGGAGGCAACTCCCCCACTTTTAGACCCCATTTACACAACAACATTTCACAACACTTCACCAGAAAACACAAAAAACCTACCAGTGTCTCTGTGTTTCATTCTAAAACTGTCGTTGTGTAAATGCCCCCTTAAGTCCTGGATTATGGACTGATACTGTGAACCTATAAAACTTCAGCAGCTTCTGCTACTGTCTCAACATCGTCACTACAAGAGTGAAATTACAGACTGTTCATCTCTGTCTCTTTCTTAACCTGCTTCTGTTTCATTTCTCTTTGACATGATGCCACATTAGTGGGGAACATGAATTTTTGGGAGGAGCACAGGCCAGTACTTGGCTGAATGGAAGATGTAGGGAGTGAGGGCTGTGATCTTACCAGTAATGACCACAGACTGAATATAGAATGGATGGCTCTGCCTTTTACTGATGTACAGTTTTGAAGACAAAAGATCCCCCTCTCTGGAGCTGGCATGATGCAGCCAGAGTCTGCACAGAAGAGAATTTGGGTGGAACCATGTAGCAAAAAAGCAAAAATATATTTATTTTTTTCACTTTCAAAGGCCTAATCTCTTTTTAACTCTCTTTCCCAAAGTTTCTCACATCCCTGATAAAAACTACAGACAAACTGTACCTGTCAAAAATCGTAAAACAAAACTTATAACCTGGTTTTTAACATCTAATAACCAATGAAAAACCAACTCCTCAGAAAAAAGAGGACTTGAACACAATGCAGCTGAATAACATCTTTATACCACCGCAGTGTAAGGATGTGAGGAACATTTCTATGAGATGTAATAATCTCCTAAAGTTTCACCACCTCTCATCTGGAATGCATTAGGAGACAGATTTTGACGTAGCCAGCCACCAGGGGGAGCAGTTTTTGTGGAGACCTCAGTTGGAGCCCACTGTCATGGCGTACACTGATTATACAGCCTATAGTAATAATCAATCAGACCACAAAGGCGATGACCCCAGAATTTGAGAACCACAGCACCTGATGAAATCCAAGCGTTCGGATTTCATCACTTCACCATCATGGAATCTAAATGATGCAATGAACCATCACCACACCACTACACTCACTGCACTGCCCATGAGAGGCTGCAGCACCCTGGAGAACCTCAGTGGAAAACAACACTGAGGAGGGGACTGTTTCTTTAATTATGACCCAGCGGTCATCGTATGGAGGCCTCATGAAACAACTGACTGAGCAATAGATGTGTTATTAGAAAAACTCATGTTTTAATTAGTAAAAATGTTTTTTTTTTTTTTTTTTACCACAATTGCACGGGAAGTGACAATTCTTATGACCATTCAGTGGATTGCAGTCTTTCCAGCTCCACCTTCTGGGGTCAGATTGGTATGTCTGGCACCTCAACAGAAGGGAACCAAAAAGTGGGACAACTTGGGTTGGTAATTTGATAACCTGTCCTGGTTTTAGCAAAGGAAATACTAAAAAAAAGTGTGTCTCATACGCAGACGGACCGAACTGAACCACTGAAACCTAAGATGAAAGGTGAAAAAGGTGAAAACGTGAAAACCTAAGATGTCAAAACAAGGTCCACAATCATTTTTTCTACCTTGAACCTTTTTTAAATGTTTTCAACGGTGGCCCCAGATCATTTCAAGTACCATTACAATGTTTTTTAGGATTAAAAAACTCATACTAGTAAGATATTACTGAACTGTGCATGAGCCCACAGGTTACAGTTCATGACTTGTGTAGTATATTTTCAACCAACAACACCTGATAAAACATGATGCAGCTTGACTGGATAGTATTCTTTGTCCTCACCATTTGATCTGCCATTGGCTACAGCAGAACAAAGTGAAGGTTCTGGAGTGGCCATCTCAGTCTCCTGACCTCAATATCATTGAGCCACTCTGGAGAGACCTCAAACCTGCAGTTCATGCAAGACAGACCAAGAATTTACAGGAACTGGAGGCTTTTTGCCAGGAAGGATGGGCAGCTATACCGTCGGAAAAAAATTAAGACTCTCATCCACAACGAACACAAGCCGTTATTGATGTTAAAGGGGGAAATACAAGGTATTAAGAACTGGGGTATGCAAAAGAGTAAATACAGTTGTTAGTTAATGTCTTCACCCAACCACTAACCATGAGAGAAAGAACAGTTTTTGTGTTACCATTCATATTCTCTGAAAAATGGCCAAGGAATCATGAATTCTGCTGGGTATGTAAACTTTTTAGTACAACTGTATCACTAAGTCATCATTCTCAAAGCCCGAGAATTAAACTTGCAGCCTCTTTCTCAGTTTTAACGTTGAAAAATTTTACAAATTTTAAGACAACCTACCCAAATATTCCAAACTTTCCTAACCACAAATGAACCAGTGAAACAGTGCTAAGTTTCCAAGTTGGACCAGTGAAAGGAAATGAAGTATAAAAGAGTTGCTGCATGTTGTATATTGTTTCCTTTTGTCAGGCGAGATCATGTTGGTTTGAAAAAAAAAACGTGAATTGCAGTTTTCAGCTTACTTGTGGTCAAGCAGTTATAGCTTGAGAACAACAAACGCCTGTTTTTGACTCTGAAAAACCCTGATGAGTCACTGTGAAACAGACAATGATACATTAACCCTGTGGTGTATAGTGGTCACTACAGTGGACACCTATTTAAAAGTTATTCACTCCTAAATTCAATGGTGGAAGTTAATATTAGTCTCTATCAGGATATTTTTATTCTTCTTAGGGCCTGAAAAAATGTAAATATATTATTAAAAAATGTATAGACAAACATTTGAGGGTGAAAAAGCTTATAAGCCATAAATTATTCAGTGTTAAAATGGATGAAAGAGTTAAAATATTTCACAAAGCATCAAAAAAAGATTATTTATGGAATTACCAAAAAAATCAAGTCATATTTACATTGAGTTCACGCTGTTTTATTTTGAATGCTCAGTTACAAATATTTGAGAAAAAAAACGGAAAACTTTTTTTTCATGCTGCAAGACAAATAAAAATACTTAGGGGAAAAATCCTGACACTGACTGTCAAAGTTCATCTATCAGAGGGTTAAATCTAAATCACTTCATAAATCTGACCTGAAGTGAAATTGCTTCCAAGTAACCCCCCCAAAAAAGAAAGTATTGGTTTATTATCATTTCCTGTTCTTTTATTTTCTGAATAAAGCACTCAGCAATAGCAGCTCTGAATCAAAACTGTCTCCTTGGTGAATTAATGTGGTGACGTCTTCCAAGTTAGTTTTATATAAACATGTCTAACCCTCTGGTTGTCTCTATCTGCATGGACACACTGAGTGTAAAGAGCCTGGATACTGATCATTTTCCTGAAGCAGAGCCCTCATTCTTGTCCAGAGAATGGAAAACAGCTCAGTCTATTTTGACTTTAACCTCACCATGTTCATGAACATCGGACACTATCGTTACCCTGCCTTTATCTTCTGCCTCCTGTTGTACAGCTTCATCGTGTCTGCTAATGCTGCTTTGATATTTATTATAGTGAATGAAAGAACTCTGCATGAGCCCATGTACATTTTCATCGCATTTCTATCTGTGAACTCTCTTTACGGCTCTGCTGGTTTTTTCCCCAGGTTCCTGATGGATATTTTATCTGACAATCATCTGATCTCTCGTCCTGCTTGTTTCACACAGATTTATATCATTTACACGTACGCTTCTTTTGAACTCACCATCCTGAGCATCATGTCCTATGACAGATACGTTGCTGTTTGTCATCCTCTTCACTATCACAGGAAGATGAACTCTAGAACAGTCTACATGTTGGCTTTTTTAGCCTGGGTCTGTCCGGCCTGTAACCTGACAGTGAGCGTCAACCTGGTGGTTAAACTTCCTCTGTGTGGAAACATCATCCAGAAGGTTTACTGTGCCAGCTGGAACATTGTGAAACTGTCTTGTATCACTGCTGCTGTCAACAATGTAGTTGCACTGTTGGGAGCCGTATTGATCGCTTTCGTTCCCTTTTCATTCATACTCTACACTTATTTGAGGATTGTTCTTGCTTGTTGGAAAAAGTCAGTAGATGTGAGGGGGAAAGTGTTACAGAGCTGTTTACCTCATGTTATTTCATTTGTAGTTTACTCTTTAACATCTTTCAGTGATACTGCACTGAGTCGACAGAATATGGACAACATAAATCCACTTGTTGCCATCATTTTGTCATTAGAGTTTGTGATCATTCCTCCAGTTCTAAATCCTCTTGTTTATGGCCTGAAATTACCTGAAATTAGAAAACACATTTTAAAGATACTGCACTGTAAAGCTAGGGAAAAAGTTCCTGTAGAAGTTCATCAGAGTCAACAGTAATTTTTTGTAAAGTCCATATGGTGTGTGAAACACACTCAGCAGAAAGAAACAAGAAAAAACAATCAGCTTAAGACAGGGATTCAAACTTATGGTACAGTCATTCTGAGAAAAGCTGCAAGGATGTTTTTATTGCCTCAGGTGTTTCTGTATTCAGATGCTCTTATTACTTTTCTAAAGCATTTTTATAAAATAAGATTCAAGGATTCAAGGATTCGAGGAACTTGATTGTCATGCCAGCACACATTTACATGTTAGTGGTGTGGAATTAGTTCTCAAGTCCCAGGTTTTTAAAGCTTAAATAAAGAATAAGTACACAGAAAGACAGTATAGCAAAATAGTAAAAATATAAAAATACAAAAAATAGGAAAAACAATTTAAGTTTAACATCAAGTACACATTAACCCTGTGGTGCATAGTGGTCACAACAGTGGACACCTATTTAAAAGTTATTTACTACTAAATTCAATGGTTCATGTGGTGGAAATAAATATTAGTCTCTGTCAGGATATTTTTATTCATCTTAGGGCCTGAAGCAATGTTAATATATTATTAAAAATTTTATAGACAAACATTTGAGGGTGAAAAAGCTTATAAACTATAAATTATGCAGTGTTAAAATGGGTGAAAGAGTTAAAATATTTCACAAAGCATCAAAAAAAGATTATTCATGGAATTACCAAAAGAAAAATTATGTCATATTCACATTAAGTTCATGCTGTTTTATTTTGAATGCTCAGTTACAAATATTTGAGAAAAAAAAAACAGAAAACTTTTTTTCATGCCGCAAGACAAATAAAAATACTCAGGGGAAAAATCCTGACACTGACTTTCATAGTTCATGCATCAGAGGGTTAAAATAGAAGCATAGAAAATCTTGTGCAAACAGAAAAGGATCATGATATTGTAAAAGAATGTATAATAATATGTACTTTTATCTACTAAAAGATTCTGTCTTATCAACAAACTTAACTTTGATTTTTGGTTTTATGAATGAGTAATGGAAGGTGATATTGAATTGTGCTCAAACTCTGCTCTAATAGGGTCAGAACAAACATTCACAGACATTTAACTCATTATATTAAAGGATTAATGCAAAAATTCAACAAAAATGTAAGGTCTGTTTAAGAAGGCTTGTAATCTTATAACTTACTGGGCAGGTTTTCATTTACTCTATCATGTTTTTCAGTGTATTTAAAACTGTATATATAAAATAAATAAATGAAATCAATTAAAAAACAAAACTTGAACTTTATATCTCTACATTGTTTTGGTTTTTCATCCTTGTACTGTGTGTTAATGGGTTAATGGGACAAACATATTTTGGGGCAAACCTCTGTGTAACATTTAAGTTAACAATAATAATAATTGTTACTATATTCATCATTAGTGAATGTGTCAAGATGTGGACAAAAACAAAGTCTGATGTTTCTTATACTCAGACTTTACCAGAGAAGGCTGTAAAAGAGGACGGTAGCTCCTCAAAGTGTTTCTTACCCGTAACATCAAACTGAGCATTAATAACATCGTCACTTTAATGTTTAATAAAAATGTTAGCAGGAGTAACTGGCCCTTGGTCAGTATAAGAGACAGCCCTGTACCTATGCTCTGCACAAGAAGTTCTAGTCATGATGCAGATATAGGACATAATCCTTCAGGTAACCAATATTTATCAGAAGTCAAACATTAAACACTATTCAACAAAGGGGATTCTGTTTTATAAAGTTATTTGTTTCATAATCTACGCAAACATTAATACAGAGAGTGTGTTGTGCAAACCTGCTGCACTGACTTAAAAGAGAAACCTCATCCAGTTTAATCCTTTACTATTACTCATTTACCTCTTTACAGACATGTAGGTAAAAAAGATGTGAGCTCCTTTCTCTACACGTTTTATTTATCGTTATCAAACATGTCATGCTGTAATCATCCTGTAATTTGTGGAGTAAAAACGTTCATTTTCATGATCATTTTAATCCATTTATGGGCTAATATCAGCACAAGCAGCTGAGTCCTCCCTGTCACTGTGTGGTTAACATTTATTTGAACTTCCAACTTAGTCCTGATCTGTGTGTTTGATGGTGCTGTGTTCATGTGCTTTGTTTACACTTGATGAGCTCCAACTGCACAATTATCATCCTCCTGCTTTTAAGGGGGTCGACTTTTCTACTGTCTCTGTGACTGAGTTTGAAGTTAACATCAATAATAGTAATGCTTCTACTACTACTACTACTACTACTACCACTAAAAATATTATTATTATTATTATTATTATTATTATTATTATTATTATTATTATTATTATTATTATTATTATGACAACAACATCAACAACAATAACAACAACAACAACAACAACAACAATGATAATAATAATAATAATAATAATAATAATAATAATAATAATAATAATAATAATAATAATATGACATAAATGGGATACCGGTGCTGATATAAACATACGTACAAAATAAGCAGTACAAACCAAAAGCAATGAATATCAAAGACAAAGCAACATTTAAATTATAAACATTGTGATTGTAGCAGGATAAACTGTGTTTAACAGATATTATACACTGAACAGGTGTTAAGATATTTGGTAACACTTTAGATTAAGGAACACATATTCACCGTTACCTAGGTGCTTATGAACATGCATATAAGTAGCTTACTAGCCCCTGATTAGTATTTATTAAGCAGGCATTAACCCCTTGTTCTACGTCTATTGCACCATGAATTCAGACTTTTCCATACATTAACTCCTAATTATCACTTATTGACTACAAATAAATGAATATGTGTTCCCTAATCTAAAGTGTTACCAGATATTGCACAGTGTTTGAACAGATTTACAAACAGATTCTACAGGTGGATAAAACACCTTCACATAGACACAGACTTTTTTTTTTTATTTTTTTTTATTATATTTTCATTAACATTTTAACATAGCATTTTACATCTTCACACATTTTGCATAGATTTTACATTTTCTCCCCCCCAACACACGCACAAACTTGTATACAGGGTACAGCACAGTCTCGAATAACCAACTTATGATAAATCAACATGCTAAATAAAAGACAATTAACATAAATACACACAATAAATAAACCAATATGGACAACAGAGCCTCTACATATCTTTTCAACTATCACTCCTTGGTCTAGGAAGCACCCTCCAGAATACATCACATATTCTTGGTCCCACATAGTCAACAAACGGAGTCCATACATGATGAAATATTCAAATTTTCCCTCTGGACCAATACGTCAGATACTCCATAGGAAGCAGGTCAAATATAACATTGTGCCAGTCTGAAAGAGTTGGTGGCTTTTGAGAAATCCATTTGAGCAATAAAGTCTTCCGTGCAGCATAGGTTAACACATTTAACAGTTTTTGATCATGCAGGTCCTTGATTTGTGGGTGTGGCATTCCTAACAGGAGACATACTGGGTCCATTCTCAGGTCCTTGCTGAAAATTACATTCAACTTTGAAACAATTTTCCCCCAGAAATCCTGTATATTCACACAAGACCATACAGTATGTATGAAACTCCCAATTTCTGTAGTGCATTTAGTACACATAGCTGTCTTCTGAGGGTCCATTCTATTTCTAAGTTGAGGCGATATCTGAAGTCGGTGTAGCAGCCTAAATTGTGATTCTTTCGCTCTATTACATATAGATATGTTATTTGCATGCTGCCATATGCTGATCCCAGTGGCCTCATCAATTTCCACCCCAAGGTCATGAGCCCATGTTTGCAGAGCTACATCATCTACTTTACTGGACTTGTAAAGGGCCTGATAACAGCGTCCTGTTACGAACCTATTGCTGCGCACCTTAGAAAGTAGTTACTCAACTGGCGACATTTCTAAACTAAACTTAGATCCAGTATGACTCTGCAAAAAGCTTCTTACTTGTAGGAACCTATAGAAATGTGTTTGGGGCAGTTTATATTTCAGTTTTAACTGGTCGAATGACATGAATTTGTTCCCATCAAACAGATCCTTTACGGTTCCTATACCTGCACTTTCCCACAAAGAAAACCCATCATCTGACATTCCAGGTGGAAAGTCTATATTCTTCCGTAGTGGAGCAATTGCTGAAATACCGGTCCTCCTTTCCCATTTTCTAATCAAATCCCACACTTTTAGTGTTGATTTAACAATAACATTGTCATCTGCAACTTCTAATGCTTTTTTGTCCAAGACAAATGGGAGACTAGCTAAGTTTAATGGTTTGCCCATATTAAAAGCTTCAATATCAAGCCACACAGATTCCGGATCGGTATGAATCCAATCAACAAGATAACGGAATTGTGAAGCAAGTTGATACAACTTTATATTCGGAACCGCCATCCCTCCCTGATCTACAGGTACCTGGAGCTTTGAAAATTTAAGTCATGGTTTTTTACGATTCCAAATGAAAGTCCTAAACCAACTATTTATTGTTCTAGTAGTGTTATTGTTAAGCAGTATTGGGATCATTTGGAATTGGTAAAGCAGTCTGGGCAAAATATTCATTTTGATCAGAGCCACCCTCCCCATCATTGACAGTGGAAGGGACACCCATCTTTCTAGATCATCATGAATACGTTTCAGGAGAGGTTGAAAATTGGCTTTATACATTTTTTGAAGTGTTGGAGTTATAAATATACGAAACAGACTTTTTTTATTAAGGTGAATCATTTCTACTGTATTAAAATGTAAAGTCATTATGTCTGTAGTTTATCTGCTCTAAGTGAACCATAAAAAAGTGTTGTTGTTTTTGGTTGTAAACACATCACAGATATTCCCATGTTGACAGTTCACTGTGAGTCGAAACCTTAAAAGGATAAAAGGTGAAGACACTCAGGCGTCTGATGCTGTCAGGGACAGACACGCTCAGAGGTAGATGCACTTCTTTCTCTACAAAAAAACAATCTGCATCATCTTCCAGTAGTGTATCACAGAACTGTTTCAGATTTAAATTTGTTTTTTCCCTGTTTTTTTTTTTCTATAACAATTATCGTTATTATCATCATCATTTCCAGATGAAGGACAATTTCTCAGTAATCACCATGTTTACTCTCTCAGGGGTAAGTGGGACAACAAAACACAGACTGACCATCTTTGTTCTGACTCTGTTGTGTTACTGTGTGATTTGGCTGGTGAACGTCACCATAATCGTGACGACCATTATAGACAGACACCTTCATCAGCCCATGTATTTCTTACTCTGTAATCTGTGTATCAACGGACTTTATGGGACAGTGGGTTTTTACCCCAAGTTTCTCAAAGATCTTCTGTCCACCACTACTGTCATTTCTCATTCTGGATGTCTCCTGCAGGGTTTTGTTTTGCACTCTTCTGCCTGTGCTGATTTCTCTCTTTTAGCTCTGATGGCCTACGACCGCTATGTGGCCATTTGTCAGCCTCTGGCGTACCACTCTGTGATGACTAAACAAAGAGTGTGTGTTTTAATCTTTGTTGCCTGGATGGTTCCTTTTCTGCTTTTGTTCCTCAGCACAATAACAACAGCGATATCAAGAATGTGTGGCTCACACATACAGAAGCTCTACTGTATCAATTATATGATTAACAGACTGGCTTGCACGGCTTCTTTTGCCATGATTTTTGTACCGGCTTTTAACTACACTTTTTATTTCTGCCACATCCTTTTTGTGATCTGGTCTTATGCTTATTTGATCAGAACGTGCAAAAGTTCCAAAGAGAGCAGGAGTAAGTTCATGCAGACATGTTTGCCACACTTGTTGTGTTTGATCATTGTTGTCACTTCTTTGCTTTTTGATTTGTTGTACATGAGATATGGCACAAAAAAATTACCTCAGAGTGCTCAGAATTTTATGTCGATAGAATTTCTTGTTGTTCCTCCGATCCTCAATCCTCTCATATACGGTTTAAATTTGACTCAGATCAGGAACAGGATTAAAGCGTTTCTGTGTCGGAAACGTCTCAGTGCTTAAGTGATGTTGTAGGGATTATGTGTTCAGTTTTGAAAGATGAAAAATATGTTTTTTTTCCAAAGCGTCTTTACTGAGGCACATGATGAAATGTTGCTGTGTGACAAATTCAAGAGTTTGTCGGCCCCTCACTGAAGTTTTCACTCTCACATTTGATCATTATCTTTGAAGCATCTTATATCAACATCTTTGTTTTCATATCAATTATTTTGATCTAATGAATATTTGAAGATTGTTTATTGTAGACTCAAGACAAAAGCATGTCATGTAAGTGTATTAGAGCCTGACTGATATGAGATTTTTGGGGGCTGATACTGGGGGCAAAAGAAAGACGATATCCCACATGCCTAAAAGTTTACACCCTTCAGCAGATTTTTTTGGCCTTTTCTCAGAAAATAAGAATGGTAACACAAAAACCTTACTGTCACTCATGGTTAGAGGTTGGGTGAAGACATTTATTAACGAAAAACTGTGTTTACTCTTTTTAAATCACAATGACAACAGAAACTTCTAAAATGACCCTGTTCATTATTTATACACACACACTGATTACAAGCAAATAGATGACAGGTGAGGATGGTTACCTTTAGTAGACATTCAGACAAATTTTACACAGAGTTGTGTAAACTTCTTAACAGGGCCATTTTTGAAGTTTCTGTTGTCATTATGATTTAAAAAGAGTTTGCTTTTTTTAAATAAATGTCTTCACCCGACCACTTACCATGAGTGATAGAGAGGATTTTGTGTTATTCATATTTTCTGAGAAAAGGCCAAAAAATCAGAAATTCTGCTGGGTGGTGTAAACTTTTGGGAACAACTGTACATGAAATCAGAACATTGTTATATATAGGATATAAACTGTACATGAACACTAATTGTCATAATACCCAAACTATGATTTTGTATTATAGTCTTTCATTCAAAAAGGGTGGATGTGTGTATTGACAGGAGCATTTATCTCTGTTTATTCTGCCAAAAAGCATCTTACACGACTTTAGAACACCATATTATAGTCTTATTTTAGGTAACAGTGGACGTGTGATTTAACAGTAGCATTTATCATTGTCAGAGAGCAGCATGCAGCCTGACACAGACACACAGGAGCAGGAACGACACGATCTCCACACAGAAAAAAAAACAACAACTTATAAATCAGCTACATAATGGCCAATGTTGATTAATCAGTGACACATTTTAATCAGCCCCTCCAGTTAATTGGTCAGGCTCTAAAGTGTATACAAGTCTTTGTGTGGCATTTGAAAAACTCAAGTAAGAAAATTTATCCATAAATGAAATAGCTTCAAACTGTGCAGCAAAGAAAAAGAAAGGCAAAATCAAAAAGGGGGAAATATGTGAGGGCATGTCATCAGTTTTTACTGTACTCTAGAGCCCCCTGCTGGTCACCAGATTCACTCATTTCATGTAAGGTAGATCACTAATGGAGCTTGTGGAGGTTTTTTCTCAAGAAATGCACAGTGAAGCATGTTGGATTCATAAGTGTGAAACATTTTCAGTCCCTTGTGAGGGATTGTGGGCCACGCGTCACCTCTGTCCCTACAGTCATGAGCTCGCTGGACACTGAAGA
>RPOG01006418.1:13838-24094 GCA_008086565.1 Thalassoma bifasciatum | reverse complement strand
TGTGGAGTTTTACAGCAAACCTGCGCTCAGCCACTCATTACAAGGCAAATATAAATCCCTGACTTAATGAAACATATTACGCCCATCAATCATTCGCAGCCAGGTGGATCAAATCACGACAAGAGTAATATTCAAAAGGCCATATTGCTTTCATCAACATTTCATTGTAAAGATTTTGCGCTATGAGTGAAACATGAGTTGTAGCTGTCTGCTTTTAAATCCTGTTACCCTTTATGGAGACAAATAATTGAGTCATATCTCCAGACCTGTCAGGATGAACATACAATCACATCGAGAGTCATCGCCTGACTCTGTGTACCAGAGACTGAGACACTAGCAAAGCATGACAGCATAGTGGAGTAACCACAGCTGCTGTGGTTATGAGAGCTATGGTAATAGAAAAGCCTGCTCTCCCCCCCTCGGGACACCGGAGCAAACCGACTGACAGGTTCTTAGAGCCGCTCAGAAACCTCCGGAAAGCCTCTGAAAGCTCAAACACCTTGTAAAAGTGACGGACCGCAGCTGTCTCAGACTCCTGACACCCTCCTCACCGCCCATCTGCTGGGACAGACTCGGAGTTTCAAAGCTCTCCACCTGGCTCTCAGCTCATCTCTCACACCAGGAAACAGATTCTTGTTAGTGAAGTGTCAAAAAGCTGCAGATGGACTGGAGAGAAAACTTAGATCTTCTACCTGAAGATAAAAAAGATCACACTTTGAAGGTGATTTTGTCCATTTCTGAAACTGTTTTGCATTAAACCAACAGCAGTGGAATACCTTCGCTCTGTTTAAGCTGCAGGACAAACAGCTATTGGGCTCCCTCTATTGGCCTTTGAGCATTTATCTGCATCGTGTCCAGCAGCAGGTTAGAAGAGTATGATCTAAACCAGAGGTCTGCAACCTTTACTATCAACAGAGACATTTTACTTCATCTCACCTGAATTAAAGTCACTGCAAAGCCACAAAATCTACTTTACCTTCCCAATAAAGACAATAAGATGTTTAAAGTTCTATACACAGTCAAAACATATTAAATAATTATCTAGACCTACACAAAGAATACTTGAAATTAATAACATCTTGATAATGTCTCTAAAGTCATCAATTTTTGTTGTTTGCTCATTTCTTTACACATATCAAGCTACGTGTTTTATTTCAGATTCAAGATTTTAAGTGGGATAAGGGTGAAAATGTGTAAATTTCATGGTTATTTAATTAATACGCTTAGTTAAATCACAGTTTTTATAACTGAATTGTATTAATTTTTTTTGTCTCTTATCAAAAGTAGTGTAAGAAAGGCATACACACACTCTGAGAAAGTTCTGTTTTTGTTTGGAGTCTAAGAATAAATTCAAGCAAAGATATATTGATGAATTCCAGATCGATGCTTTAAATATTTGTGCGCATCGTTTAAGCACATATTGTATGGAGTAAGATAGCTGTCAAAAAGACGTATGCATAATTGATGATCTGCAATTTTAACAATTTCTCTGTCAAAAAAGTTTTTTTTCACACGAGTCTGTGAAATTGGGTTCAAGTTAGGACTGTTTTTATACGAGTGTGAGTTTAAAATCTGCGAGTGCCTGCACTTATGGATACGACTCACGTTTCTATGACTACCTCTGAACATGAATCTAAGTTTACGGTCTCTAAAAGTGCTGAAATGACGTCAGTGCTCAGGGGGAGCAATCGATCCGTGCATGAATCTGGAGCCGCAGGTTGCAGACTCTGCTCTCAACTTTCTGTTCATGGAAATAGTTAAACTCATACGTACAGCTAACATTTTACACAGCATGATTTTCACACTCCAAACTATTTCAGAATAATGAGCTATTGCATGAAAACTGGGGTTGAGATAGAACAAGGAGGAAAATATTGTTTTTCCTTTCAGCTGCACATTATTTTGAACATACTCTTCTGTTGTTGTTGTTTTGTCCCCCAGTATCAATCCTGTTGCAGTCCAGAGGAGTTTTTCTGCATTTCTTGCATTTCATTTTCATGGGTAAGCAAACTGCTTTCAAATTTCACTTTATGAACTTTTCAAAACACAACTTGTGTTTTATTTATCTTGTGTTTTCATGTTTTGCGACTTAAATGGGAAGATTAACTCTTGCAACTTCTCTTTTGTATTGTGTATTTTGTATTTTGCACATTACAGTATTTATATTCAATAGATTCCACTTCTACAACAACTTCTCACCTCAAACAATTTCTCTTCTGTATTTTTTATCCTGGTTTTTTAGCCTTATCTATTGTCTCTTGTAAATTATACATAAAAGTATTTTTATTCCATAAATTTCTTATTTTTACAAATGTAGCCGGGAGTCCGACAAAAATTTTGTTACCCCTGCATAATGATAATAAAAAGAATCTCTTGAATCTTAACTGTCATTGGGGGGAAAAAAGGGATTTTTTTTTACAATTGAAATTCAATCTTGCAACTATCTTCCATCACATTTTAGTGTAGGAAGCCAAATATTTTAAGAATTAAATCCAAAAGTGTAAAAATAGCCATTTTAATCTTTAGAAATAAGAAGCAGAGTTTCTCACAACTTTGCTAGATTTGATTTAACTCGATTGCAAGCTATATAAAGATTGTAGAAGTGTTAAAATCAACTCTATATGTGTTAAATCAATGCTGGACTTTTTGCTGTTGCACTTTTCAATCTGCTATATTTTAAAACGATCAAATGAATTATTAATTAAGTGCCTTTAATGACCTAATTTCACCTTGATTTGCCTGTTGATCCACAGCCCATGTTTGTTTGATTTATATTTATTCAAGAAGACAAAAGAAAAGCTCTCAAAGTGGATTAGCAAAATTACTTTTTGCATGATAGAATAAACTTTAATACCTGTGAAAAAAAGCAGATTAATTTTGTGTCTCATCAACTGGATTTTGTCAATAGAATATTCCAACTCTGTAATAAATTGCTCTCTTTAAACCAGATTTTTCATTTCTGCATTGAAAAAAAAGTTCAAAAATGTCGATTTAATCTTGCAATCGATTCAAACAAAAAGCTGTGACATCAGACGCTTCACATGAACAGACTTCACAAAATGAATAACTGTGTCATAAATACATGCACTCTTTAATCTAATACTTGTAAGACATCAGCATGCCTTTGTTCTCAGTGACCAGGTAACGATTAGCATTGCTTTATCACCTGAACTGACGACCGCATCCTGTTTTTTTAATTAGACGTCACTATCCTCAACTATTTTCTCCGTCAATATTGTCGCCAGAGAGCCAACTTCTGAAACACACTCTTATTCTCCACATGAATTATTCATAAAGTAAAGCAGCAAAGCCCAGATCATCCATCAACATCAGGGCTAAATACATAAACAAAATTATTCACACAAAGTCAGCTTTGAATCTTTGTTTGGCTGTTTAGCGAGCGGCCTGGAAACACACGATGCTGATTATTTCCCGTTTCACAGCAGTTGTGGAGCGGCTCATATGGATTTAGCCAGTTTACCTGCAGTTCAAGAAACCCTATCCGTTCTCTGGACAATTACAGGAGCGGTGGAGAAGTAGTGCAATTCAATAAGACTTAAAGTGGAAGTCAATTTAAAATTTGTCACCGTAGAATTCATTACAGAAAGTTTGTGTACTTACTGAAGCAGAATACAACTTTCCCAGGGAAGAAAATTGGATAGAGATGTTCTGATATGTGAGCTGGGATACTCCGAAAACCTTAAGAACTCCTCAGCACCTGTGTGAAGAAAACACTTGTATTATTTGTCAAGATGGAGGAATAATAGCCTGAAAACAAGCTGCACAACCAGAAACAAGCTTAACTGATTTCAACTGGCAACATATTAACACCTGTTATCATATGTCAACTGAGAAGTGAGTGTAATTCTAACAGTATTTTTATACATTTGTTTATTAGCTTTCTTTCATCTTAATCTTACATTTCAACAAGGGGGGGCATTTCCTATCAGTAAATGCAGGATGTTGGAATGCTGAGCCTTATTTCAACTTGAAGCACTTTCTTGCAGCAAATGATTAATATTGAAATGCTGAGTCACAACCCTTACTCTAATATCTCCATTACTCTATTGGAGCAGATCATAAGCCTCTTTAATTTCAGTGTAAACAAGCAGGTTTCTGTCTATCACTTATGAAGTTCAGCAGGACGAGGTCTTCGAAGAAAAATTTGATGCCTGGACTAAAATCAGAAACAACAAACCTTTACAAAAGGATCTGGATCAAGTCACTGAGTTCATCTCCATTGCTCTATTGCTGATGCTCAGCATTTCAACATAACTTAATATAACTCCAAATGCACAACAGGAAAACAAACGACTAATTTCCTGCCTCGTTTGCTTTGTCCTGACTGATGTGTTGCGCTTTGGCATTTAGCAAAAATGAAAGTCTAGTGAACTCTAATGCTAATATTTTGCTTGCATTGATTTCCATTACACTTTGGGCTAGAAGCACACTGTTCTCGCCACAGTTGTGATTCCCAAAATGGTGATTGAGGCCCTCATGGGGGGTTGCGAAACACTTTTAGCAGGGTCGCGAAAAGCCTTTCAAACTCAAAAACAACAAATAATTGTGCAGTTCAATTTAAATTGTATTAGAAAACCAGGCAAACAGAACATGTGAAATATGGTTTCCATGTTTCTTTACTGCCACAATACTCCAATTGATACCAATCCAATTCCAAGTAGTAGCGCTGATGTCAAAACTGATACTAATACTTTTCCTATCGAAAAGCAGCTCGTCAAAATCAATCTAGTACAACACACCATGAATTAAACCAATGTTTTTGGAAGCTATTTTATGTCGGGAGTTGATGTTTGTTTTGTAAAAGAATGATTTCCAGAGGGGCTTTTATTTTGAAAGATTTTAAGCAGAAGGAGGAGTTTTGATGTGTGTTATGGACTGCTGGAAGTTGATAAAAGTCAGACGTGAGACGGAGAAATCTCAGTGCGCTTTAATTTTTTTATACTGACCAAATAGTTTAGGCTTTATTGACGACCCTCGGTTACATTTCTATTCAGGAATGAAGCTTTTTTTTTCTTTTAAAACTACTTTTGAATCAGAAAATAATTTCATTTCTCAATAATTTTGGGGGCGGAGTGCACATGGGCAAAGTGAGTGAGAGGAGCACTCATACAGAGGAGAAACTGAAACTTAAGTATTGATATTTTCACGCAAGTGTTGATCAATAGAGATACCAATGTTCTTGTGGTTGGTATTGTAGCGATATTTAAGATAGATCCACCTACCATTACCCAGGATGACTTAGACAGGAAACCAGCCATTTAAGTGTCATATGTCTTTTTGTTGTCTTTGGATTGGCTTATAAATGAACTTCCACATTATTTCCATAAAATATAAAACTGTTGCATAAGATAATGTTTTGCAAAAGAAGTACTAATTCCACTTTCTCAAAGAGACCCTTTACTCTTCCCCTTAATCTCAGACTGTCTTTGAAAATCCTTCAGACTGTGCACACACTTAAAAAAAAAAAAAAAAAAAAAAAGCTGCTTGACGGCGGTTAACACAGTCCACTGTCTCAAGCTGTCATTCCAAACAAGAAGATTATCTGTGCTCCCTGAAGACCCAAAAGCGAAAATTTAAGCAGCCACTTTAGGGTCTTGACACAAAATCTATAGAGTCCAAGACTACAAGTGGATTGGATGTCATGTTGTGTATTTGATTTTTATGACATGTTACACAAGCACTTTGCATTCAAGTCTAGTAAAAAATTGCTTTCTTTCATTCTGTCAAGCATCCAGACACCTGCGTGAATAAACTGAACCAGGCTGTGCACACATTCAGAGCGGCCAAGCAACGTGTCAGGACAGGACATTAAACAAAACCCATAATGGAGTCATGCATCCTACACAAAGTGGTTTGGTGCTTTGTAAACAGGACGGTGGCCATGAGAGAGGGGAGTGACATTTCAGACGGGACGTGTGTTAACCTCCCCAACATCCATCCCCTCAAATATTTATGATATGTGTATGAGTGTGAGGGCACTGGGAGGAAATGAAGCACAGAGGTGTGTTTGTAGACTTCATGAATAATTGCATTCAGAAAGGTTACATTTGGCATCAGCTGGACGGAGAACAAGGTAAAATAAGATGTATGTAATGAAAAGTCAATCTTGTATGTTTTATGCTTACTCACATCCAAAACATTATATTCATTGATTCTTTCAAAGTGTGAACACAGATACTGAAAAATGCTACAATAAATGTGTGAGATGTGAGATGAAAAGGTTGGCATATAACCTGATTTTATTCTTCAGGTACATTCTTCATAATATGCAACCAATTTGTCTGAATTCACAAATAAAATACAGTTGTGCTCAAAAGTTTACAAACCCTGGCAGAATTTACTCTTTTTTTATCATAATGAAAACAGAAACTTTCAAAATGACCCTGATCAAAAGTTGACATACCCCAGTTCTTAGTAGCGTGTATTTCCCCCTTTAACATCAATGACAGCTTGAAGTCTTTTGTGCTCGTTGTGGATGAGGGTCTTCATTTTCTCAGATGGTAAAACTGACCATTCTTCTTGGCAAAAAGCCTCCAGTTCCTGTAGATTCTTGGTCTGTCTTGCATGAACTGCAGGTTTGAGATCTTCCCAGAGTGGCTCAATGATATTGAGGTCAGGAGACTGAGATGGCCACTCCAGAACCTTCTCTTAACCCCACTGTAGTCGACGACAGTTTAATTTGGCCTTGCGTTTTGGATCATTGTCATGTTGAAATGGCCAAGTTTGCCTCGTGTGCAGCCTCTGGGCTTTTCCTCCAGAATTTTTTGATAACAAATCATAAATTCTGAGGGGTTATGTAAACGTATGAGCACAACTGTATATCATCAACATCAACATAGTTTTGGGACCAGGCAGGCAATTTGTGGACAGATAAAACAAAAGCCTAGGATCGATGTGGTTTGTAGATCTGTTATGTATAGAGTTATCTAGGGTTTTCAAAAATATCGACACTGTGAAAAGTATCAATACTCAAACGCTGTATCCGGATACAATACTAATTGCCATGGTATCGATACCATGACACTACAATGTGTAGCTGAGGTGAATACCGCATTTCAACTGATAGTTTTTTGTTTGTATAGTTAAATACCTCAAAATATTGTTCTTATTGTCACTTTTTTGTGGGTTTTTACCTCAGACAACCAGAAATGTTGTAATTGTGGCAAATGTTGTTCTTTGCAGATTGTTTGGGATTTTTAAATGTTGATATTTTTTTATTATTTGCCTGTTAAGAGAGTAAAAACCTCATAAAAATAGTGTCAAATTGTTTTTTGGGGGGTTATTTATCTAGCATCTACTTTTATTTTTTTGAACTTTCTTTTTATTTAGAAATGTTGACAGATACAAGTACCATAAGCATGTACAATCACAACATCTCCCTTTTTTTTTTTTTTATACACGCACACAAACAAAATTATCAACCCCTTCCACCCCACCCACCCTCCCACCCACAAGGGACACACTCCCAAACCAAGAAACAGGGAGTACCAGATACCTGCTTATAGAACACAACACAAAATCCATGAAGGTGAGAAAAAAAAAATAATAATAATAATAAAAAAAAAAANGCTTTTGTTTTTGAGAGAGGTTATACAGTCAGCAATCCTTGAAATTAGTCGTTTTGTGTTAGAGGGGAGTTCTAATATGTCATCTAAACCTGGAATTGAGGGTAAACCCGGGAAGTTGGGGTCATTATGCTGGAGGAAGTGGCGGACTTGGAAATAGCGAAATAGGCTGGATCGTGGAAGGTCAAATTTGTGCACTAATTCACCAAAACTAGCGAATAGACCGTTTATGTACATATCTTTAAATTGATAAATGCCTCGTCTTTGCCAAAGAGAAAATTCTGAATCAAATCTAGCTGGGAGGAAAAAATGATTGTTACATATAGGGCTGATGTGAAGAAAACTGTTAAACCTGAAGCTCTGTCTGAGTTGGACCCATATTTTGATTGTGTTTATGACAACTGGATTATCAGTAAAATTAGAAATAGACATGGGAAGACTGGACGTGACCAGGGCATTAAGGGATGTTGAGTTACAGGATGTGGCTTCGAGGCGACACCAGTCTGTATCAGGAGCATGGAGCCAATAAAGGATTTTTTGAACATTTGAGGCCCAGTAGTAGTGGAGGAGATTTGGGAGAGCTAAGCCACCCTGCAATTTGGGCCTCTGTAGTAGATCTAACCGTAGTCTAGGTCTCCTGCCATTCCACATAAATGAAACAAAAGCCCTATCAATAGATTTAAAGAAGGATTTTGGGAGATAGAGTGGAATACATTGAAACAGATATAAAAATTTGGGAAGTACACTCATTTTAATACAGTTCACTTTTCCCGCTAAGGACAAATTGAGTGTTTTCCACTTTATCAAATCTAATTTAACTTTCTTGAGTAAAGGATAATAGTTTTCCTGATAAAGGTTCTGCATGTCTCTTGTAATATTAATGCCCAGGTATCTAAATCCATTTCTGGACATGTGGAACGGCAAGGTGCCATCTTGTATTTGCAGAGCCAGGTCATTAACAGGGTAGCATTCACTTTTAGTAAAGTTCAATTTATATCCTGAAAACGTGCCGAATCCCTCCAGAACATGAACAATATGAGGTACGCTTGAGATAGGGTCTGATACATATATTAATAAATCATCCGCATATAGAGATAATTTATGCTCCTCACCCGCTCTATAAATTCCACTTATTAATGGGGATGATTTAAGTGCAATGGATAGGGGCTCTATGGCCAAAGCGAACAGAAGTGGACTGATAGGGCAGCCCTGACGTGTCCCTCTTGACAGATGGAAGTATCGTGACTGTTTCCCATTTGTTATAACAGAAGCTTTGGGTGAGGAGTATAAGAGATTTATCCACGAGATAAAATTAGGGCCATATCCAAATTTTTTTAAGCATGTAAATAAATATTCCCATTCGACCCTATCAAAAGCTTTCTCTGCGTCCAGCGCTATAACTACCTCGGGTACCACACTGGACGCTGGAGAGTGAATAATATTTAAGAGTCGACGGATATTTGTAAATGAGTGGCGTCCTGAAATAAAACCAGTTTGATCCTCAGATATCACATCTTGCATTGTGGTTTCCAGACGCAAGGCTAGAGTCTTGGCCAAAATCTTAAGATCAGTGTTTAAGAGAGAAATGGGTCGGTACGAACCACATTCAGTGTTAACTTTGCCTGGTTTAAGCAGGAGGGTAATTGATGCTTCGGTTAGTGTTTGTGGCAGCGATCCATGGGATAGAGCGTCATTAAACATACCAAGTAAGACGTTACATAATTTATTAGAGAATTTTTTTAAAAACTCTATTGGGAACCCATCTGGGCCGGGTGTTTTACCATTTTGCATTGACATTATGGCATTAATGATTTCTGTGTATTTTAATGGGAGTTCAGTCTCGGTCTTGTGCATTATGCTTATGGAAGGGGCTTGGAGGTTGTTAAAGAAATTATCCATTACATCACTGTCGTTTGTCATTTGTGATGTATACAGGTTTGAGTAAAACAAGGTAAATGTGTCATTAATTTCACCGGGGTCAACTGTTAGCTCACCATTCCTTTTCCTTATTTGAGGGATTTGTTGAGCGGCTGAGCGGCTCTTGAGTTGATGAGCTAAAAGACGGCTAGCTTTGTCACCATACTCATAGACATATCCCCGTGATTTTAACAAAAGTCGTTCAGTCTTTTCAGTTGATAACAAATTATATTGTGTTTGAAGGTCCAGCTTTTTTTTATAAAGTTCAGGGGAGGATGAAATAGAGTACTGGGCATCCACCACATTAATTAGGTTAATAAGCTCTTCCTGTTTAATTCTGTTCATTTTGTTCATTTTGGCAGAATATGATATGATTTCACCTCTGATTACAGCTTTCAGGGTTTCCCAAAGGAGGGAAGGGGAAGTATCATCCTTTTTGTTTAATTCTATAAAGTCATCAATTTTGTGGGATATCAGTTCACAGAAGGCATTGTCAGACAGTAAATGTCTGTCAAATTTCCAAGGGGGGCGTTCCAATTTATAGAGAGGAAATTCAAGATCTAATAACACAGGGGCATGATCTGATTCAATAATGGTGGAATATTCGGTTTTCTTAACATAGGGCAGAAGGGTTTGATCAATAAAAAAATAATCTATTCTACTATATGAATGGTGCACTGGGGAAAAGAAAGAGAAGGACTTCTTTTGTGGAAATAAAAAACGCCAAGGGTCAACACTTCCTATTTGATCCAT
>RPOG01006418.1:0-10445 GCA_008086565.1 Thalassoma bifasciatum | reverse complement strand
TGACGGTCGGGGTCCGGTGGGCTCTCTCCAGTTCAGGTGGCGCAGGAAAAACGTCGGGTCCCATAACTTGCATCAATAACTCTGACATGAACTTAACTGGATCTTTACCGTCCTCGCTGCCCTCCGGGATGTTTATAATACGGAGGTTGGTTCTCCGTGAGCGGTTTTCAAGGTCATCCAGCCTGTCCAGAAGAGACTGGTTTTGGGTTTGAAGCTCAGTGATGATCGACTCTGCTGCCGCTACACGTTCAAAGTTGTCCCCGGCTACAGACTCCACGGAGGTAAGGCGTTTTTGAAAGGAGCTCACTGTTGTTTGTAGTGAATCCAGTGAAGCCTGTAATGGTTTGATAGCTTCTTGGATAAGGCATGAGATGTCGTCCCGGAGTGAGCTCCTCTGCTTTGCAAATTCTGCTGACAGTTGGTCCATAGCAATGGGTGCTGTAGTTGCGGGTTCTTCTGGTGTCGTTAAAGCTTTGGTCGATGTCGGCGTGTTGCTAGCGGAAAACGATGCTAACTTTCCTGCAGCGCTCTTTGCCGCACGTGTAGCCGGAGTTTGCACGGCGTTAGTGGATTTAGGGTTCTTAAAATTACTCATTTTTGCAAGAAAAACCCATGCATAAGTCACACGATGACTTTTGTGTCGAGGTTCTGAGAAAAAGTTTGGTAAGATGACAAAATAGTAAAAAGTGAACCGGGAGCCCTCTCTAACGCGTCCTCTCTCTACATCTCACAACCGGAAGTCCCTAGCATCTACTTTTACTAAGTGAAAATGTGACTGTCTTGTTTTTTTCCCCCATTGTCTGAAAATTTATTATTTTCTTTCATTGATTATTTATCTGGGGTTCTGCTTTTTCATGTTCATGAAAATATTTTTGAATTTGTCATCTTTTATCCCCTGGTATCGGAAATGGTGTTGGGTATCGAATATCTTCCTGAGTATAGATATAAAGCTTGAAATTTTAGTTTCGTGACAAGATTAGAGCTATCACAATATGGAGCTTTCTACCAGCTACTATTGCTCAGGGGCCCCAGTAGTGTGTGTCAAATGTGATATAAAGAAACATATCATGAATGAAAATGATAAAGCAATATTTTTGTGGATTTTGTTGAAAGGATTTATAAACAATTTTGTTCCAAGAAAAATCAAAATTTTCTGACTTTTTTATGATGGGTCAGGCTTTACAGGGTTAAGAGACTTTTAAAAAAGCATTACAACACTACTTCAGGAACATGATAAATTATTAATGGGTGCATGTTGTAAGTGCTGATGCTTTTTATGTATAGTTATTTTATGCACGTATTGAGGTGATAATTGTTTTCTATACTTGTATTGTATATTTTCTTGTGTGTTGCTGTGTGTACTTTTTGTGTTGTTTGTTTTAAATGGAGCCCAGAAAGAGGAGCTGCTGCATTGGTGGCAGAAATAAAGACGCTAAAATATTCTTCGCAATACTTCTCCAAGTACTAAAAAACAAGGTATCATCAGCTCCTATCTGAGAATCTGTGGTGTGAAATCTCTGAGTTAATTATTGGACTGTATTCTGAGAACTCACATGGGAACCTTTTTCTCAACTAGCCTCATTTATGAGCAGCTCCAAACCTGCTTCATTTATCTGTTGGAATTATTCAATGAAGCATGCCTCATTAATTTATAAAAGACGACTGAACTTTTTTTAATTTGCAGGGCAGAAGCAGCACTGTATCTAACACCGGTGAAAAAAAAAGAAAAAAGAAGGTTGAGCTCCCATATTTGTCTGCATTAGTCATGTAACCAAAATTCTGTTTCTTGGATATTGTGTGTGTGAATTCTTCGTGCTAAATAAAAATCTATAGGGTTGTGGAGGGGGCATGAAGCTTCCTCAGCCTCTCTTTTTGTTTGACCTTTCCTGCCAGGATGAAGAGTCTCTTTTAGAAGAAATGGAAAGGCAGGAGCTGATGGAGCGATGTCTTTAATGAGGTATTCTGGGGCTGTTGTCTCTCCATTTAATTAGACAATTATGCAGCCTCCTACGGAAGAGAGAGCATGGGAGGTCACAGGGGAGGGGGCGGCGAGAGATGCCACAATGCCACTCCCGACTCACACAGGAGTACGGAGGCTAAACCGGGGGTGAGTCCCTCTGCGGCGGCGAGAGCGGGGTCTCCATTTGGGAGCCATTAGAGCCACATCCAATTGAAATTCAGCTCCACCGTCTTTGTCCATCTTCATTCTGCTTTTATGATTAGGCTGGTAATTACAAACGCACAACGAGTCAGCCTGAAACCAACACCAACACTGCCGCAGTCCGACGCCGCTAAATGACCATCCGAAACGTCCACCTCCGTGCAACTATTGTCTGCAGAGCCTCGTGCCAAGTAAACAAAGACTTTGAAAGCAGCGTATTAGAGGCTGCTCTAAGACTTCATTCCATCAGTGCCTCATTTTGCACCAGAGAATTATAATTACACATTCACTGCCATCTGGTACCCGTGCTTGTCTCTGCCCATTCTCCGCCCGTGCCAAAGCAGGCTCCGGTTTCTTCCGTGGCAAATTGCTTTAACCTTATGTCTGCGGTCCCTGCGGATGTGTCACCGCGCTACACGCTCAGACAGGCCCCGCCGAAAGCGCAGCACAGCGGGTTTAAGATGTACACGAGCGCCGTGAAGGTTGAGCAAGGATCCACTTCTAAAGAGGGGCCATAACTCACAGAGATGAATGGTCGGAAATCTCAGCGAATGATGAGACAAAATTCATTTTGGTGATGAATGGAACGTTTCCTGGAGCAGGGCTATTTGTACCTATGTCAGCACGCCTGAATGTCCAGCATTTCCTTTGTTTTGTCTTTTTTTACCTTTACAGAAGAACACATCCAGGGATCAGTATAAACTAGAGATGGGGATTGATAGGATTTTTTGATACCTATGCCTTTTTCAATCTTATACTTAATTGATTTCCTTATCAATTCCACCCGTAAATTTTCTGTGCACAAAAAGCAGCTTCACAGGTTTTCTGCATCAACAACATTTTATTGAGTTTCTAAAGAAGTAAACACGAAATTGGTCAATGGATTTGATATCGCTGGATGTACAGTACAGGCCAAAAGTTTGGACACACTTTCTCATTCAATGCATTTTCTTTATTTCATGACTATTTACATTGTAGATTCTCACTGAAGGCATCAAAACTATGAATGAACACATGTGGAGTTATGTACTTAACAAAAAAAGGTGAAATGACTGAAAACTTGTTTTATATTCGAGTTTCTTCAAAATAACCAGCCTTTACTCTGATTACTGCTTTTTATACTTTTGGTATTTTTCAAGAGGTCGTCACCTGAAATGGTTTTGTGCCTTATCAGGGTGAATTAGTGGAATTTCTGGCTTTATTAATGGGGCTGGGACCATCAGTTGTGTTGTGCAGAAGTCAGGTTAATACACTATTAGACAACTGTTAAATTTCATATTATGGCAACAACCAATCAGCTAACTACAGAAAAACGAGTAGCCATCATTACTTTAAGAAATTAAGGTCCGTCAGTTCAGCAAATTGAATGAGAAGGTGTGTCCAAACTTTTGGCCTGTACTGCAAATAAATAAAAATAAGTAAACCTCTCATGTCAGGTGAAGTTGATTTACTGTTTTGTTATATTTTATTGACTGATAGCAATGCTTTGAGCTCTTTTGAACCTTGAGCTTGCCGTAGTTATACTGAAATCAACCATGAAACTGCACTTCCTGTTTGGGAAAACATTTACCTGTTGGTTTTTGGACATTTTAGAGTTGTTAGTGCTGTTTACTGTGATGAAAGTTGAAATTCTGTTTCAAAAACTAAGTTATATAAATGCATAAAAATCAATGTGATATCCAAAGCACATTATCATATTGTTTTCTATGTTGTTTTTAATACATAAGAGGGATGAATAACATGTTGATTGTATTGAATATGAATATCTTGTGAGAGAGTAAAGCACATTTCTCTCTGTGTCCAGATTTATAGAGCTTCTTAAGTAAAAATAAAAGTGGAAACACTGAATCACAAGTTTCTTGGAACAGCTGCGATGTAATGTAAATAATCAATAAGGGAATTGTCAAGTTTAAAAGCAAATGATGTTGATAAATTGAACTATTTCTGATCGATTCATAATAGCAGGTTGTTTCTCTTAAGAATAAATGTCAGGCTATGAACCAGTGCCTGTGTTTATGAACTTATTGCGATTCACTTCTAGCACTGTATCTGTAAGCACTCGCCAAAATATTGCTGTTTTAATTCATTTGTAATTTACCGTTGTAATGTTCTAGTTATTATGACGTGGGCTGCTGACCTCTTGGCCAGGTCACGCTTATAAAAGAAATCTAGATATCAATTGGTTTTATCTGGTTAAATAAAGGTTAAATAAATACATTTTGAGGAGCCAAATCTCATTTTCGATTCCTAATATTCACTCAAAACACAGTCATTAGGTGATAAATTGGTCATTTTGGGAAAGATACTTCCCTACATCAAAGAAGAGTTAACTTAAAGTCCCTTTTTCTTTTATTTCTTATTCATTTGCTTGAGGTGGTTCGCTTTGTTTTGCATCTGGACAAATTGACGAGGGATATAGCACCACAGAAACGTAAAGAACTGCACTTTTAGAAAGCGTTAAAGCTCACAGATTAAGAGAGAAACAGTCTTTAAGCTGAGCTGAGCAGATGCACTTATAAAATGTATTGATGCCGCTTTTCCTACTTGTTTGAGAAGCACGAAACTATCTGTACTGAATGCTGTTCTCTAAAGACGAGATGTGTTTTTTAAGGAAGTGACAGAAATCAAAGAGAGCTTCCTGGAGCTTTCATTAAAGTGTGAGGCCAAGTGGAAGTCTGTTGCAGTTCTGTGTGTTTACTTCTTCCGTCTGGTCACAGATTGGTGTAATCACAGCTGCAGCTCCCCAGCTGACCGTAAATCATCATCAGCCTCCAATTTTTCCCCCACACATTATCATATGCAATCCAGCAACATGAGCGACATCTCCCTGTAGTTGTATCATTGCTCACTACAACTATAGTGAATTTAGAGAAAATACAACGTGTCACATTGTCCCACAGCATGAAAAACAATGTTTTTATGATCACTTTAATTGTCAAAATGAGAAATTTCCCTTGTCGCTGCTGTAGTTTTACCCCTTATTCAGACTAAAGATTGATGTCAGAGTGAAATTTGAGCATGAGAGAAACCACAGGCAGCATGAAAACCTACTAGGAAACACTTAGCTGGAGCAGCGTGGAGGAAAGACAGGGCACAGACTCATTCAGCAGCTGTTTTCCCCCCACACAACACCAAAAGAGATCAGTTTGCTTCAATAATTAAACTTGGAATGCCTAAGGTCACAGAAGTAAAACATTAAGACATTTAACAACTTTCAATTTCAAAGATGGATATCTCCAATCATCTTTTTTACAGGATTAAAACATCTGCTGGCTGCGTGAGAGGCATGTAAGGGGAGCAGCTGTTTTCTAAGAGAGTGAAAAATGGAGATACTTGAAGAGGGAGCTGGCAAAGAAAAACTAACCTAAACTGGAGAAGCTCAGCCAAGTGGTCAATGAAGCTTCATTAGGAGTCCAGAGAGGAGAGGCTTTAAAAGCTCCACTTAACCTCCAACACACTGCAACTCATCTCCAAACTTTGGGCAACTTACATGCACAGTGCACGCAGGGGCGTATCTACTGGGGGGGCCATAGGGTGGCAGCTGCCCCCGCCTAAAGCAAAGCCTTGCCACCCCTGTTGAGAGATGCCATTTTTTCTCTACTAATACAGATTCCGATACTTGTGCCGTGGATATCGGCCAATACAGATTACCGATCCGATACCAGTATGTTACAAAAAAATATCATACGGCGCCTGCATGACTGTGATATGATTATCATTGTGGTAAGACCTGGTTCTGGTCTGCTGAGTCAGTGTCACGTGATCAAGCTGGTTGCAGCACAGCGCGACTGTTTTAAGAGCAGCGAAGAAGACTGTTTAATAGAGTTAAGCAGAGATAAATATTAGATTTACAATTTAATAAATTACGTGGTATGATCGGTGCCTGGACTCCAGTAGTTGCCGATACCAATATCAGCATTTTCGGCAGTATCAGTATCGGAACAACTCTACCCCTGTTGCCACCCCAGTTATAAAGATTAAATTTAAAGAAAACTTAAACCTCATCAGACACATCTATGACTAACCAACTGCGGTGAATGAGATGACATGACATTACCACCCCCCCATCTCCAGCGTATTGTCTCGCGACAGTTTTCACTTGAACAAGGCAGCGTAAAGAGACAGAGTTTTGAGTATCACAGTTTGACTGAGTGAAAAATTATAAACCATCTGTCGAGAAACAGTAGGCCGAAAAGTGTTGTGAGGCGGAGTTTAAGATGAAATAAATTCACAGACTGACTATAAGATAAGCTAAAATTAGGAGAAAGAAGTCAAAATTTTGAGTTAAAAAACATCAAATTTGAGTTCAAACGTCAAAATTTTAAGACGAAAAACTCAAAATTATGAGATAACATTCAAAATGTGCTTTTTAGCTTATTTTCTGTTTGTTTGTATTTGATTTTGTGATTAAAGTGTTTTAGCGTTTTTAATAGTTGTTGCTTAGCCTGGCATTAAAGGTGATGATGATGATGAATAATTTGAGATGTCAAAGTCAAAGTCAAAAGTCTGAGATAAGACTTCAAAATTATGGGGCAAAAGTTCAAATTTTGCCTTTTTATCTCAATATTTTTGACTTAATATGTGCATAAATAAATAAATTGAATTAAATAATAAAAAATTAGAACTCTCAACAAAGCCAGTTTTTCATTTTGATATTTTTAACTGGCAGAAATTGGCTTAAATACATCATTTATGTTGTCATTATAGAAATTTTTCATTTGAAATAGAGAGGGAGTGTTTTAAATAAATGTTTGGATTATGAAGCCTCTCTTCTTTTTGGGTTTTCAGAATATGACAAAACATATTTGAGTTTTCTGACACCAAACTCCTTCTTGATAAGCACCTTGATGGAAAGCTAATATTAGTTGGTGGTTTTTCAACAAAAATGTGTTTTTACCTTAAGCCCGGATCCCAAAATGAGCGTTTATCCTTCTTCAGGCAGCGTAAAGATCCTTTAAGACAGTAACACTCGTCATAGCTGTCAAAAAGTCGAACAGAAAAGAAATAAAAACCGACATAAACTTTCCACTCCCTCCGCGTGCAGAACAGAAATCCCAAAACACGCGCATCATTCCATCCACGTGCATCTCAGCCAATCACAGCGCGTTTCACGAGTCACGTGCCTTGAAAACAATAACACCTGAAACAAATCAGGGCAGCGAAGAAAGTGCTGAAAAAAGAGCTTTTTTAGCGAATTATGTGACGATTTGTGACTTTCAGCTCGATGTAAATAATATTTCATTTTACTTTAAAATATTTTAGAGAGAAGTAGGAAGAGATTTTTACATTTGAAATCTTATTATCTTGCTTACGAAATTTTATATCCGTAATTGCAAAGTGTTAAAGAACAAACCCTCTTTTTGTGCTTTTGAAGGAATCAAAACTCCACATTCAGACATAAGCAAACTCCTATAGCTGATGCTTTTTATTTGTTATTTTTTATTTTATTTTATTTTATTTTATTTATTGTTACGACCTGGTAATAGCTAGAGGTATGCAGGCCTAACAAATAAACTTTTTAACCCAGGAAAAGTTGGTTGACAACAAATAAGGCAGGAGAAAATGGCCAGTTAAATGTATGTAATAAGTAAATCAAATCAACAATTATGAACAGAAAATACTCCTTATAAAACTAGAGGAGATAACAAGGTCTTAACTAAAACTGTCAAAAGAAACCCAAAAGAAAACAGAACTGAATGATTCTCACTCACCACTGAGCGTATACCTTTGACAAACATTGACTTATTTATTAATTTATAAATTTATTTATTTATTTATTTGCTTTTGATTTTTTTATATATATGCTTCCTATCCTATGCTCCAAATTTAAAATGTTTTTGTGTATATGAGAATTCCTGTTTATTAATATTTGTCTCCCCTATTGTTAACTACTGCTTGAAAATATTTTATTTTCCAATCTTAATTATCCATTTGCTTAAATTATTTGTTATGGTTTTGGGGGGGTTTTGTTTGTTTTTTTTTTGTTTTTTTTTGTTGTTTTTTTTTGTGCTTGTTTGTTTTTCTGTTGTTAATGTTAATTGATAGCGATTTTTAAGATTTTCACTCTTAAACACAGTAGTTGCAGAATATAACATCCTAGTTTTGAACATCTATAACCTCTCTGTGAGTTTCTTGCTCTTTTTCAGTGGCAGGTGGTGTGAAACTGAGACCTGGGGCTAAAGTCGTTCTTTAAGTGAATTCAGGGTTATATATCACCTAAGGGAGCAGGATTATCCTCAACACTGTAAAAAGTTGCTGGGTACTTGAATGTTGATGTATAGAGTGTATTATTCTGACATACAAATCAGTCCATTGCTTATAATTCTGGGAGATTTCTTCATCAAAGAGATTGTTTTTATCTAACTCAACTTGATATGAAACGTCTGGCACTTGATTAGAATTTCAATTGGGTTCAGTGGGTGTTCACTGTCAGCCCATTTAAAGTTTTACCTGCCAAAGGCTCAGTGAGGGAGTTCAAAATGTTAAGTTTTTAGATCCACCTTAAAGCAGTGGCAGCCAAATTTCTTATTGAAGGAGCGTTTAATATATGCACATACTGTTTAAAATCAGCTCAAAAACATCTACTCCTGTGTGGAATAAATTTCACCCAAAGTGTGAGAAATAGGGAGAAAAAACTCCACCTCCCTGGTTGGTATTAGTGTCAGTCCAGCAGGATTGTTTCCAAATACAGACTCCGTCCAGTTGGAATCACGTGTATTTTTTAAAGAAGTCCATCAGTCTCTTCTTAGACGGAGCCGTGTTGATATTCCTCTCACGTTTGATTCAGAGATTCATGTCCCGCGGGCTTCGTGTGGGGTAGTTTGTTCAGTTTGTGTTTGCAGAATTATTCTGAGTATTTTGTGAGCCAAACACACAAATATCATAGCTGCTGTTTGCAACAAGAGATCTCAAAATATTCATCACATACACACAAGAAAATGCACGTTATCTCGTTAAAGAAATGAAAGATGAAAGTTTTAATGTGAGTTGCATAAACATTGCTTTACATATGAATATGAGTTAAAAGCAGATATGACACAAACACTAATTTGTTTATCTCAAAGTTGTGTTTTAAAACATTCTGATCTTTCAATATAAATCCGCCAAGGGCTTCAAGCAAAACACTATATGTCAATAAACACACACACACATATAGTCGAGGCCTGTGTCCACTGTGTCGATGGATTTGTGTTGATTTTTGTCTCCGCTCACGGCTCAAGGTCACGCTTCTCTGTTTTTTCTCGTGGCCTCCAGATTCCTGCTGCACGCTGCGTTCTCACCGAGGGCCATGCTGTCTCAGCTTTCTGTCCTGCAATCTGCGAATGCCGCTCTCGCCCTCTCGACCTCTCCGAGCTCAACCTGTCAACCCCGAACGCCCTCACAAGAAACCCTGCTGCAACGCCGTGCAACACGGAGGGCCTGGAGGTGGAGAAGATATAGAAGGAGGAAGGGATAAAGGGATAAAAGATGGAAGAAAAAAAGGGAAGAGGCTTGAAAAGAGCAAAATACAGAAAACAATTTAGAGCTGTAAGAATGGAAGAAGTCACAGCAGAGGAGATTGAAAGGCCTCTTCCTCTAATTTGCACCGTATTCATCACCTCAGAGGGCAGACACTCTCATATCGCTTTCCATTCACTCTCTCACCCTTGGCTGCAGGTCAAAGGAAAAGGCAATTTCCCCTCTGCCCGCGTGCAAGCCGCTCCATTCCTCACGGATAAACTGTACTTTTGAAATGTGAAGAAGTGAGAGCATTCATCACCACGCCAGGTCTCGGGCTGCCTCCTCCTCCTCCTCTGCAGGAGAAGCTGGTAGAAGCGTACAGGACTGATTAATAACTTTCTCCTTGTGCTGTTAAAGACCACTCGGCGGGGCCACTGTCAGTCAAGGTGGAGGAGGGGGCAGCGCTGGGCGTACTGCCCACCTAATTCGCTTACTGAGCACTGGGCAGCGAGCCCAGCCCGAGAAGACGCAGAGCAGACTGACTCAGGCTGTCAGACTTTCATCTTGGAGATCCTCCATGCTGGGCCTGCCAATGAAGACACCAGGAGTCTGTTACAAATCCACTCTTAACACTCTCCCACACACCCTCAGCTGGGAAAAGAGAAAAAATCACAAGGAATGAAAGTCACCAGAAAGGAGCAAAATAGGCCCTGGATTGAAACAGATGTCCTCACAGAGGGTTATACTTACATCTGAAGGCAAATGAGGCTACGAAGCTGTGATGTATTGCTTTATTTGGATCTTCATTTGAGGAGAACAGTTGTAAAAATAACTCTGCAACATT
>RPOG01006417.1:13810-24095 GCA_008086565.1 Thalassoma bifasciatum | reverse complement strand
GATGAAGAAGTCCAAGTCCAAGCCCATGACCCAGATCCTGGAGAGGCTGTGCAGGTTCGAGTACATCACCGTGGTCATCTTCCCCGAGGACGCCATCCTCAACGAGCCCGTGGACAAGTGGCCTCTGTGTGACTGCCTCATCTCCTTCCACTCCAAGGGTACGCACACACACACACACACACACACACACACACACACACACACACACACATTTATGTGTATAAACGAGCTCACAGCAACACTCAGGTGTGATTTATGGAACCAGGGCTGATCTCACCAGATCACTTATTGACCAATGTGGCGTCTGAAAACAACCATAACTTATTGTAACGAAGAGCCTCGTTACCACAGACTGATGACTTTTGGCCTTGTAAATATTGCACAGCATTAAAGCACTTTAAATGTAACAGGGGTAAAAAAGGAATAGCACTTCGCACTTTTATAGCACTTGCACTTTATTTACCAACTTTGCACATTGCATATTTGCACATTTCATATTTAACTGCAGTATTTCTAATAATAATAATAATACATTTTATTTCACGGCGCCTTTCAGGACACCCAAGGTCGCCTTACAAAGGGTAAAAGAAAAACACATAAAAACAAAATAAAGTTAAAAACAACAACATAAAAGCAATAGAAGAAGGGAAAATAGGGAGCAGTTAAAAACAGTATGTATTGTGAAACAGATGAGTTTTGAGTTTGGATTTGAAGATGGGGAGGGTGGCAGAGTTACGGAGATCCAGAGCTGGGGAGCAGAGCGGCTGAAGGCCCTGCTCCCCATGGTGCTGAGACGGGCAGGGGGTACAGTGAGGTGGAGGGAGGAGGAGGATCTGAGGGAGCGAGAGGGGGTGTGGACATGAAGGAGGTCAGACAGGTATGGAGGAGCCAGGTTATGGATGGATTTGAAGGAGTACAGGAGGATTTTGTAGGTGATCCTTTGTTTTATTGGGAGCCAGTGGAGTTGTTGAAGGATGGGGGTGATGTGGTGGGAGGATGGAGTTTTGGTGATAATACGGGCGGCAGAGTTCTGAACCAGCTGGAGTTTATGGAGGGATTTTTGTGGGAGACCGAAGAGAAGAGAGTTACAGTAAATCGAGGCGGGATGTGACGAGGCTGTGGACAAGGATGGCGGCGGTGTGGGGAGTGAGGGAGGGGCGGAGACGGTTGATGGAGCGTAGATGGAAGTAGGCAGACCGGGTGATGCTATTGATGTGGGACTGAAATGAAAGTGTAGTGTGGAGGATGACACCCAGACTCTTCACCTGAGGGGAGGGGGACACAGAGGAACTGTTGACTCTGGAGAGGGTGGATTTGGTGCCGATGAGTAGTATTTCAGTTTTATTGCTGTTTAATTTAAGGAAGTTTGAGGTGAACCAGGATTTTATTTCAGTGAGACAAGAGGTAAGGGAGGGGGGAGGGAGTGTAGAGTTAGGCTTGCAGGAGAGGTGGAGCTGGGTGTCATCCACGAAGCAGTGAAAGGAAATGTTGAATTTGCAGAAAATATGGCAGAGAGGGAGGAGGTAAGTGATGAAGAGGAGGGGCCCCAGGACAGAGCCCTGGGGCACACCTGTGGTGACGGGGGAGGGGTCGGAGGTGGATGAGCTGAGTGCGGCCTGTCAGGTAGGAACGGAACCAGTCGAGGGGGGTGTGTGAAATACCAATGGAGGAGAGTCTATGGAGGAGGATGGGGTGGGAGATGGTGTCAAAGGTCGCACTCAGATCGAGGAGGATGAGGATGGATAATGAACCGGAGTCAGCTGCAGTGAGAAGATCATTTGTTATTTTGATGAGGGCGGATTCAGTGCTGTGATTGGGGCGAAAACCAGATTGAAAGGGCTCATACATTTATTAATTATTTAATCCGTAAATTAACCAATAATTGACGTTAGTCCAGCAGGGAGGGGCTTCAGAGCATCGCTCTACCTGTAAGAGAGAGGAGGGTGAGAGAGCTCTGTGCATTAAATGCATTTATAAAGGGGTTTGCTGTATATAATAGACATACGAAGGAGAAATGGGGAAAACAGGGTGTCAGTAAATTTAGAGGGGAGCATGATTTTGGGGAAAAACACCCACAGGTGAATCAGCCCAGGGAAGGCAATTAGCCTCCGAGTATTTAAGGCGGCAGAAAACATGTAACTGAGATGCTGGTCAGGGCCTGGTTCCTGTGCTGCTGTTGAGTTTCTGTCTGTAAATAAATCACCTTTTGATGCACATGTGAAAAACTGGTCTGTGTCATGTGTGGATACTGAAATCCTTCAGCTGTTTAAGGGTCATTCTAACAATTATGAATAACAGACTGTCTCATATGACAGGTGTGTAAGACAGACAGAAAGTAGGGAAATAGTCTTAAAGTGACAGTACAGGGAGGGGAAATCTGGCAAAAAAAGGTCAAACAGAAGCAAAAATGGGTGAAAATTGAAGAAGAAAAGTTGTGGAGTTTTTAAAAAGTAGAAAATTGATGTTTGTTGGAAATTGTTTGAAAAAGGTGAAAATTCGAAGAAATCTTGAACAATTGTCAGAAAGTAGCAAAAACTAATCAACAAGAGACAATAAAAATGAGTTTAGTCAATCCAGAAAATGTCATCATGATGATCTGAAGTGTGGAGGAAAAAGTGATTTTTTTAATAAGAAAAGGTTTTTATTTACATGTGAGAATAACCAGTCTGTGCACACGCCACAAGTCTGTGTGTGTGTGTGTGTGTGTGTGTGTGTGTGTGTGAAACAGTGTTTTAATATCATGTGTTCTCAGGGTTCCCGTTGGATAAAGCGGTGAGCTACGCCAAACTGAGGAACCCTCTGCTCCTCAACGACCTGAACATGCAGTACTACATCCAGGACAGGTGCTGCACACACACACACACACTCTCACACACACACACACACACACACACACACACACACACACACAGCCTCACACCTGTGTGTGTGTTTGCAGGAGGGAAGTGTATCGTATCCTGCAGGAGGAGGGGATCGACCTGCCGCGCTACGCCGTGCTGAACAGAGACCCGGATAAACCTGAGGGTGAGTGAGAGAACGAGAACGTCAGCGTGGAGACTGTTACTCACTGTTACCAGAGTGAGACAGCAGCTCACTGCATGTGTGTGTGTGTGTGTGTGTGTGTGTGTGTGTGTGTGTGTGTGTGTGTGTGTGTGTTTCAGAGTGTAACCTGGTGGAGGGCGAGGACCACGTGGAGGTGAATGGAGAGATTTTCCAGAAGCCGTTTGTGGAGAAGCCGGTGTGTGCGGAGGATCACAACGTTTACATCTACTACCCCACGTCTGCAGGGGGGGGCAGCCAGAGGCTCTTCAGAAAGGTCCACACCCCTTAAACTGTACTTGACCTCTGACCCTTTAACCCTTAAACCTTTAAAGGAACCCGACTGTAAGGACTAACAGGCATGAATCTGCTTAAATCTTTGTCTCAAACTAGAATTTGTTGTTAAAGACATAACAAATTGGTTTTTCTTTAAAAAAATACAGTTTAAAACACAGTTTCTATCCTTCAGCCATTGTTTTACTGCAGCAATGCATTCTGGGTTGATGACGTAGATTGGTTGCTTGGTGCATCTGGATTTGGCCGTTTCCTCACTACTAGTCGCCGTAAGTCACGAGGTTTGAGGAGGGAAAAAAACATAATAATGCCACATGTGGCTGCTTTTGGGTGAAAGGTCAATAACCTGAGATATCAAAGTTGAAATTCTGAGACAAAATGTCAAGTNAAATGGCTTGTGGGCGT
This sequence comes from Thalassoma bifasciatum, assembly GCA_008086565.1. Lineage (NCBI taxonomy): Eukaryota > Metazoa > Chordata > Actinopteri > Labriformes > Labridae > Thalassoma > Thalassoma bifasciatum. The sequence continues at coordinate 20,357 of RPOG01006417.1, read as the reverse complement.
AAACAACTTCCCATGGAGCCGCGGCTATGTTCTGGCCACTTCTCCCCAGAAGCATTTGCTGCATTTAGCCGGCCCATGCTGATGAAAGAGCTGACAGGTGTGGGTCATTATAAACGGAGACTAAAGCCAAATGCTGTGCCGACTATTTTCCAACACAAACCCACAAAACTTCCTCTGGAAACCACTGAAGTCCGCTCCAGGACTTATATGATCCTGTATGAGATCCAGCCCGGTGCAACCATATGACGTCACTACCCAGACGTTATTGTAAACAACAATGGCGGCCTTCAGGGGAAAATATTTGTTCAAATTTTATACAAACTAAGATATTTAGAGAGATTTTATTATGGTTCTTATGTAGCTGGTAAAAACACTGATCATGTAGGAAAATGACGTTCTGGTAGCCAGGGGAACTTTTAACCTTTTAACCCTCTGACCGTCCTGACTCCAGTCTCTCTTAGACTTAGTTCATGAACAGATCATCACCGTGTTGCTGTGGGTGATTCAGGCAGAACTCAGTGATGTTTCTATGGCAGGATCAGGATCAGGATTGATTTTCAGATTCAGAATAATTTAACCCCAAAAACCTTGTTGGACATAAATGTTCCTGATCCTGCAGTTTGAACCAGTTTCTGTTCAGTTTCATTACTATAATCCGTGTGTGTGTGTGTGTGTGTGTGTGTGTGTGTGTGTGTGTGTGTGTGTGTGTGTGTGTGTGTGTGCAGATTGGCAGTCGCAGCAGTGTGTATTCTCCAGAGAGCAGCGTGAGGAAGACGGGCTCCTACATCTATGAAGAGTTTATGCCCACAGACGGCACCGACGTGAAGGTGGTTTCACCAACACACACCACGAATTAAACCTGAGTCTGTCCTAACGTGATATTCAGCGGAATATTCCTTTAAATGTGTCAGAATATCAGATACGAGATGTTTTCTGTTCTACACCAGAGTTACTCAACCAAAGAGACAAACTGTTAAAAACTACCTTTACAAAAGAAACTATACAAGTGGAGAAAAGAGGAAAAAACAGCAAAGAGAGGTCACAGGTAGAAAAGCACCAAAAATTGGTGGAAATTGGAAGAAAAGTGTCAGAAAACAGCAAAAATGTGAAAAATAGCTTGTGGAGTGTCCATGAAACAGTCGTAGGTTTGTCTTTCTGACATGAGGGACTGAAATATTAGATATTTCCTCATGATTCCTGGTTTCTTGCTCTCAGGTGTACACTGTGGGTCCAGACTACGCTCACGCTGAAGCCCGAAAGTCTCCAGCTCTGGACGGGAAGGTGGAGCGAGACAGCGAGGGGAAAGAGGTCAGGTACCCCGTCATGCTGTCCGCCATGGAGAAACTGGTGGCTCGAAAAGTCTGCCTGGCCTTCAAGGTGACGCACAGAAAAACACACACACAGAAATACAGATAAAAAAGTGACGAACTTTAACACAGGAAAACTGAAACAGTGAATTAAGCTGAGCTATAAGAAATAAAAGATCTACACACAAACACAAACACACAGCTCTCTGACCTGGAGCTCAGGCGTCTGTGGCGTTAACTCTGTCCGTTCTGTTTCTGCAGCAAACCGTCTGTGGCTTCGACCTCCTGCGTGCGAACGGACACTCGTACGTCTGTGACGTGAACGGGTTCAGCTTCGTGAAAAACTCCATGAAATACTACGACGACTGTGCAAAGATCCTCGGGTAAAAACTGTCAGAGCCATGAGACTGATGCTCCAGGGAGTGTGTGTTTGTTAATGTTAATGTGAGTGTGTGTGTGTGTGTGTGTGTGTGTGTGTGTGTGTGTGTGTGTGTGTGTGTGTGTGTGTGTGTGTGCAGGAACATAGTGATGAGGGAGCTGGCCCCCCAGTTCCAGATCCCCTGGTCCATCCCCACAGAGGCTGAGGACATCCCCATCGTCCCCACAACCTCAGGAACCATGTGAGTCTGAAAACAGGTGACCTCAGGTGACCTAAGGTGTGACAGGTGACCTCAGGTGACCTAAGGTGTGACAGGTGACCTCAAAAAATGACTGTGACCTCAGGTGTAACCTCTGTTTGACCTCATCTTTGACATCATCTGTCTGACCTCACCTATCTGATCTCATCCTTCAGACCTCACCTGTCTGACCTCATTGTTGGCCTCACCTGTATGACCTCATCTGTTTGACCTCATCTTTGACCTCATCTTTGACCTCACCTGTCTGTCCTCACCTGACTGACCTCACCTGACTGACCTCACATGTCTGACCTCACCTGTCTGTCCTCACCTGACTGACCTCACCTATCTGACCTCACCTATCTGACCTCATCCTTCAGACCTCACCTGTCTGACCTCATTATTGGCCTCACCTGTATGACCTCATCTGTTTGACCTCATCTTTGACCTCACATGTCCGTCCTCACCTGTCTGACCTCACCTGTCTGTCCTCACCTGTCCGTCCTCACCTGTCGGACCTCATCTGTCTGACCTCACCTGTCTGACCTCACCTGACTGACCTCACCTGTTTGACCTCACTTGTCTGACCTCACCTGTCTGACCTCACTTGTCTGACCTCACCTGTTTTACCTCACCTGTCTGACCTCACCTGTCTGACCTCACCTGTCTGACCTCACCTGTCTGACCTCACTTGTCTGACCTCACCTGTTTTACCTCACCTGTCCGTCCTCACCTGTCTGACCTCACCTGTCTGTCCTCACCTGTCCGTCCTCACCTGTTTTACCTCACTTGTCTGACCTCACCTGTCTGACCTCACCTGTCTGACCTCACTTGTCTGACCTCACCTGTTTGACCTCACCTGTCTGACCTCAACTGTCTGACCTCACCTGTCTGACCTCACCTGTCTGACCTCACTTGTCTGACCTCACCTGTTTTACCTCACCTGTCCGTCCTCACCTGTCTGACCTCACCTGTCTGTCCTCACCTGTCCGTCCTCACCTGTTTTACCTCACTTGTCTGACCTCACCTGTCTGACCTCACCTGTCTGACCTCACCTGACTGACCTCACCTGTCTGACCTCACCTGTTCCCTCTCCTCAGGATGGAGCTGCGTTGTGTCATCGCCGTCATCAGACACGGGGACCGGACGCCCAAACAGAAGATGAAGATGGAAGTCCGTAACCCCATGTGAGCGCCCCCTGCTGGTTCTTTTATTTCTGCTCACACCTGGACTCCTGCTCACACCTGGAGTCCTGCTCACACCTGGACTCCTGCTCACACACCTGTTGATCCTTTAACTCTGTTTCACTGCAGGTTCTTTGATCTGTTCGAGAAATATGGAGGATACAAAACAGGGAAGTTGAAGCTGAAGAAGCCGAAACAGCTGCAGGTCTGTGTGTGTGTGTGTGTGTGTGTGTGTGTGTGTGTGTGTGTGTTAACCTGGATGTGTGTGTGTGTTGCAGGAGGTGCTGGACATCACGCGGCAGCTTCTGGCTGATCTGGGTCAACACACTGACTGTGAGATCGAGGAGAAAAAGTCCAAACTGGAGCAGCTCAAGACGGTTCTGGAAATGTGGGAAACCTGCTGACACACACACACACACACACACACACACACACACACAGAGTTAAGGAATTAAAGTGGTTTTAAAATTTAATTAAAAGAACAGCATAAAAAAAACATCATTTGTTATATTTGAGAAAGAGTCAGTGATGAAATAAAGAGTTTCAGAATCACAGGATTATAAATTTACAGATCAAACTGATTATTCTCAGTTAGTTTAAAAACAGGTTTATTATTATAATAATCTGAGAAAGACTCAATAACCTTCCAGCTGTTTTTTCATTGGTTCCTCTGACTTGTCTGGTTGATGAAAAATTCTTAGTCTTTGAGCTGATTTCAAAATAAAAGCCCCAAAACAGTGGGTTTTTTTGATGGTCGCCCCCAGATGATATTTTATTGTCTAAACCAGTGATTCCCAACCTGTGGTCCGTGACCCCCTGGTGGGCCGCGAAGATATTGCAAGTGGGCCGCCAAATCATTTCCAAAAAAGTATTTTATTGGATAGATACAAGGTACAAATAAATAAATTAAGATACAAATACACATAATAATGTTTAAAATGTTAAACTCGGTTAAGTTTTAAAGGAAGTTAAAACAGTTGAGATATTCATATGTGAAAAAAAAACTCCCATAGGAAGGCATATTATTGCCCTGTAGGTAGCATGACCTGAAAAATAACAACAACCTGAAATGTACTTTAAAAAAAAACTGTAAGAAGATCCCAAATTTTCAAAAATTGCTGAAAATGTAACAGAAGTGCTGAGCTTGAAATGTAAAAAAAAAAAGAATAAAGTAAAACCCAAAATATAACAACTGCATCAGAATGTAACATGTAAAAAACTTTTAACGGCTTAACATCTGTTACATTTTTGACCAGTTATCACATTTTGGGTTTTATTTCTTTTTTTTTTTTTGGTGACATTTTGGGTCATTGTTACGAACAGGGTTCTAAAAAGACAATATATAGCAGCCGTACTTATCGGGTTAGAGGTGGGCCTCAGTTATTTTTGAGCTTTAAAAGTGGGCCATGATTTGGAAAAGGTTGGGAACCACTGGTCTAAACATATTCAGGCAGCATTTGTTTGTTTATTCTAATGGAAATGAAAGTCAGTGGATGAAAAACATGTTAGAAATGATGATAAATAGAGTGATGGAGATTTTTAAACTGATGTAAAGTTTTTTTTAAACCCACATGATGTTTTGGCTCCAGAACTAAAATGTTCAGTGGGTTTGTTTATGAGAAAGGTTTGAGACAAAAATGCTGAATAGAAAAATTGAGTTGGAGAGAAAAAGTGGGCGTCGCCTCATTGACCCGTGTTTTTTTATGGTTGGGGTCGTTTGTTTGTTTGTTTCCTCAGGTACGGACATTTCTCAGGGATCAACAGGAAGGTGCAGCTGACCTACCTGCCCCACGGTCAGCCCAAAACCTCCTCAGAGGAAGAAGGTAAGACCTGGACCTGGACCTGGACCTGGACCTGGTTTTTCCTCTGAGGCTCTAAAAGCAGATCCACGTTTGAGGAGGTAAAGTTTTTCCAGGAGACGATGTTAAAGGTCAGATTTTCTCTGTTTCTCTCAGACACCCGTAAGGAGGGTCCGTCTCTGCTGCTGGTGCTGAAGTGGGGGGGTGAGCTGACCCCCGCAGGCCGGGTTCAGGCTGAGGAGCTGGGACGAGCTTTTCGCTGCATGTACCCTGGAGGACAAGGTGAGACTCTGACTTATAAGTTTCTGTTTTTGTGATGCTGTAGTGGGCCTGTGTTTTCTCGGGTGGGGGTGTAGAGCAGAGTGTTGTTATTGTCGTGTATTAGTACATTTTATGTTCTGTGTGTTTTTGTTTCTGTTGGACCCTCCTGAAAATGAGATGGTTGTCATTAGATCGAAGTTGAAGCTGAGGTCACGTGTGTAAGCGTGTGTTTTGCGTGTTCCAGGAGACTACGCGGGGTTTCCAGGCTGCGGTTTGCTGCGGTTACACAGCACCTACAGACACGACCTGAAGATCTACGCCTCTGATGAAGGACGCGTCCAGATGACGGCTGCAGCCTTCGCTAAGGTACGAGGAGTTTCTCTCTGCTCAGGGCTGCAGCTCCACCCTCCTAAAGGAAGAGAGAGTCATGTGTGTGTCTCCATCAGGGGCTGCTGGCTCTGGAGGGGGAGCTGACCCCCATCCTGGTGCAGATGGTGAAGAGCGCCAACATGAACGGTCTGCTGGACAACGACAGCGACTCTCTGAGCAGCTGTCAGCACCGAGTCAAGGCCCGACTCCATGAGATCCTGCAGAAGGACCGGGACTTCATCGAGGAGGACTACGACCGGGTCAGTACCACCGCAGCCCCGTCAGCACCATCAGTACCGTCAGCACCGTCAGGCCTGTTAGAGACTGAACAAACATCATCATCAGTCCAAAAACATGCAGAGAGGAAATAAGAGGAAAGTGTCAGCGCAGTGAGAGGCAAAAAACTTTACTTTTACAGAAAGATTTTACAGGTACATTTACAGGTGACTTCACCTGACTCTGCTGTTTGGTGTTTTAATAAAAGGAAACAATATTTATTTTTTCATAACACATAAAATAACATAATTCACAGAATATCCTCAAAGAAAACAAGAAGTTTGACTCTAGTTTTTTACACTGAGCTCTCTCTGTAAACATGATGAACAAACACTTAGATTTTACTCTGTCATCACCTGTGTGTGTGTGTGTGTGTGTGTGTGTGTGTGTGTGTGTGTGTGTGTGTGTGTGTGTAACAGCTGGCCCCCACCTGCAGTGCTTCTCTGGTGAACTCCATGAGGATCGTTCAGAACCCGGTTCTCACCTGTGACCAGGTTTACGCCCTCATCCAGAGTCTGACCTCACAGATCCGCACCAGGATGGAGGACCCCAAGTCTGCAGGTGAGACAGGTAACACAGGTGAGACAGGTAACACAGGTGAGACAGGTAACACAGGTGAGACAGGTGAGACAGGTTACACAGGTGAGACAGGTTACACAGGTGAGACAGGTGAGACAGGTGAGACAGGATACACAGGTGAGACTGACACACACAGGTGAGACAGGTTACACAGG
>RPOG01006415.1:10732-21255 GCA_008086565.1 Thalassoma bifasciatum | reverse complement strand
ACTTGCCATTGGCTACAGGAGAATAAAGTGAAGGTTCTAGAGTGGCCATCTCAGTCTCCTGACCTCAATATCATTGAGCCACTCTGGGGAGATCTCAAACCTGTAGTTCATGCAAGACAGCCCAAGAATTTACAGGACCTGGAGGCTTTTCGCCAAGAAGAATGGTCAGTTTTACCATCTGAGAAAATAAAGATGATGTTAAAAGGGAAAATACACGCTGTTAAGAACTGGGGGATGGAAACCTTTGATCAAGGTTATTCTGGAAGTTTGTGTTGTTATTATGTCTTAAAAAGGGTGAATACAGTTGTCTGTAAATACATGCTTTCACCCACTAACCATGAGTGCTAGAGAAGTTTTTATCATTCATATTCTGTGAAAAATGTCCAAGAAATCATAAATTCAGCCAGAAACTAATGAGAACAACTGTATAATGTGTTGATTGAATATGAATCTCCTGTGTGAGAGTAATGTTCATTTCTTTACGTGTCCAGTTTTACTGCTTCAAAGTAAAACTTAAAGAAAGGAATCCTGAATCTGAGTTGTATTGTGGATTGTCTGTGTTTTGTGATGTTTTGTGATGTTTTGTGTTGCTGCTTGAATAATCAAATGGTTGACAATGGCCCAGGTTACTTAGTTGAATATACATCAAATATGACAGCCTTTCAGCAAAAGAAAAAAGAAGAGGCGAACTGCTGGCTTGATAAACCTATTTCAGATACATTATCAGGTAAGAAACGTGTTTGGTTACTTACAATCAGAGTTCAGCTCCTGCTGATGCTGAGAAATGTTTCCAGGTAAACCAGTAAGGTGGATTTCTGCATGAAAGGAAGAATAAAGTTCTTAATGACATGAGCTCAAAAATATGAGCCCTGCAAGCTTTCACTTAATCCTAAAGCTCTTAAACATTATTCGATTGTTATTTCACAAATATCCCCTCCATCCTCCAAAACCTCCTGTTCTGTGTAAAACATGGAGACCATCATGGAAAGGCCCACAAAGAAATGATGAAGATTTGTTGGATGGAGTCATACTTCTTCAGAAGGTACTTCCTGTTTCAGGTAATGTGAGAAATGCAACACTGAGTACATTCTGTTGGTCTGACGGTTTAAGTCCTGATGGCTTTTGTTGAGTCTTGAAGCCCCAGAGAGCACACTTCACATTCAACGTCTGAAGGTTTGGGATAGACCTGGGCAATAAAACCAAATATATACCGCAAAATAACTTTTCCTCCATAGAAATATGAAACATGTTCGATAGGTTTTCAACAAAATTTATTTGTCCATGTTTTGACATAGGGCTGCGCGGTATACACGGTATGACCGTAAATTTGGCCACGGTAGAGATTTGTGCTCTACCGTCATACCGTGACATTGCGACGTCATCATATTTGCCACTGTGTGGAAATGGCTGCAAGCACAGTGACGGTGGAGGAGGAGGAACTGGTCAAAAAAGAGCTGCTATTTCTGTGATTTGGACGTGGTTCAGGTTCAAAATCTCTGCTGTGGAGCAGAAAAATGTCATCTGCAAGATTAGGGCCCTATGATTTCCGTGTTGACGGAATCGCCAAATTGGCCAATAAAGATCTACTGCTAAACGCGGAATTTCGTGGAAATTGACATAATGTGACCACACAGAAATAAATCTCTACCTGAAGGCTGTAAACCAAGGGGAAACACTGAAATGTTTGCCTGTTCTTTCATTCAATAAGCTCTGTGATATGCTTTTTACTTCACATAACACGATCCTTTCTGCCTTTCTGCGCATTCAAACCAAGCGGCAACCTCCGGTCTGAAAAAATGAGACAACGCGGAAGTGCCAAAAAGCTGCTGTTCCTCGAGAGACCGCTTGAGGCTGGCTCCAGAAGCACCGGAAGTACTGTACAAGCAGACGGGAAAAAGGCAATTTTCAGAGCCGATATCAGTGTATTTAAAGCCTGGTACAAACTCTGTCTCCCGTCTGGATCGCTAATTTCACTAACGGCTCACACTGTGAGGGGGGTGAAATTTTTTCTAACTCGGCCGTTCGGAAGATATTAGGATCAAGAGCTTACCCAATCAGAGCCACAGCTCAGATCACGTGACTGACGGGCGCCCAATAGCTGTGAGTTTGGGCACTTGTCACTCATCCCATTTTCAATATGGCCGCTCCCGTCGTTTAGCCTCAAAACAGAGCTGCAGTAACAGACGGGTGACGTCACGGAGACTATGTCCATGTTTTATACAGTCTATGATTCAAACTCTCTTCTCCGTGTCCGCTTTCAGTGTTGGGTGTAACGCGTTACTTTGTAACGCGTTTCTCTAACGTAACTACTATTTAGGGTAAAAAGTAGTGTAATGCTTTACAAGTGGAAATGTGGTAACGAGATGTAGTTCCTTTTTCAATTGGGCGCAACGTTACTTTTCTCAGGGACAGATTGGACCGCGACACTGCCTCAGTTTCGCGTATGCACAACAGTAGCGGGCAAGGCGCTCTGATCCCACACCGTAGCTATCTAGCACTCAAAGCAACAGCATGTTGACAGCAGTCAGACATCATGTTAAGCGTGGAGGAGCAACCACAGCAAGCTACGGCGACTTTTGAGGGATGGAGGTATTCTCATTATTTCGAACTGATGGAAAATAAAGGGAAGAATTTAAGTGTAAGACGTGCCCTGAGCTTCCACCTATGCTATACACATAGCTCAAGTCTAATATCCTCTTTTCTGTCTGCTGCATTACTGTGAAGAAGGGCCAGCATATACAGTGAACGTAGCCTGTTTCGTAGTTCTGAGGCTAGTCATGCTTTTAGAGTTCTTGATTTTATTTTGGCCAGAATGTCTTTACCTCCAAGCTGTATTATGCTTTTCTATTTAATTTTTACAAGCCATCAACATCATTCCAGTTTGAATTTATTTTTCTTATGTAAGATTAAATGGGACATGTTTTGTTTTGAGACATATGAGCTATTTTAAGGTTTTCATCAGGGTGTCCGAGCCTGTTGATACAATTTGAACTATAGCTTGACACTCAATTTCGGTGTAGTGTGTTACATATAAGGGTCATGCATTTATGAGTTTTGTGTTCACTAATATGCCCATTAAATGCATTGAGGCTGGTGTAATTCTTGGTTTTCTTGTTTTTCTTATAAATGCTCTGTGGCATTTTTGAGATGGGGTTCTGCCCAAAATTGAGCACCATAAAAGTAACGTAAAAAGTAACGAGTAACGTAGAAAGTTACTTTTCATAGAGGGTAACTAAGTAAAGTAAAGGATTACCTTTTTAAGAAGTAATGAGCAACTAACACACACTCCCTTTTAAAAGTAACCTCCCCAACACTGTCCGCTTTGAAGCACTCACGTGCGTGCGCACACACACAGACACGGACACAAACACGCACATAAACACACACACTGAAGAGCTCACTCCGCGGACAGAAGCATCAAAAGAAACAGGAATAAACCTCTGCTTTTAAAGCATTTTCAGCGCTATCTACATGAAGATACCAACACTCTTTTAAGTGTAACTTTTGCCTCCACTGTTGACAGCGCACCGAAAGTGACGTACTGAGGTTTTATGATGACTCAATGACGTGACTCCAACTCTGCACTCATCGGTGGAAAACCAAACAGGTTTAAAGGAAAAACGGGATTGGAACCATCCAAGCACTAGCACATAAACCAGCACAGCATACATTATATACTTATATGCATTTTTGTTGTTTTTTTAAATCAGCTTAGCTTTGATAAGAGACTACAAAACCCATTCAGAAACACTTCTATGATAAATTTTGCACCAAAATCCGACAAGAAACAGAGTAGTGTGCACTGCAAATTGTGCTGAAAGCATGTTCCCACAAAGACATGGAACTCCACCAATATTTTTTACCAGCTGAAGCAGTGTCACCTGTTGGAGCAGACCCAAAGAAAGTGCTGATACCCCTCCCCCCAAATATTGATGAGGAGGAATTGAAACAAACCACATTTTCTTTAGCCTCTTCTTAAAGAAGGTGACTGTAAATGATTTGAGTCATGTGACTTTCAAGAAAACCATAGATAATTTATACGTTTTGTTTTGTTTTTGTGGTTTACACAGTTGACACAGATTTCTTTGACACGAACAAAGAGAATAATTTTATGCATAAATAAATTAAATTATTACATAAATTATTTTGATAGTTGTTTACACAGCTTTGTCATGTTGTAATGAGTACTTCCAACAAATGATGCTAAAAATAAACACAAAAATGTATTCAATTTTAATTTAGAAGGGCAAACTTGACATCTCAGGAATTGGGTAGGGCCAAAACTGCAAACTGCAATTCACAATTTGCTTTTTTTTTTTTTTTTTTTTTTGCCATTAACCCTTTAAGTGCCAGAGTTGCAACACTGCGACAAGCAACATTTCTTAATTTAACAAGCCATAGCTGCAAAAATGGTGCCTCATGTAGTTCGCACTTTACACCAGGAGATGGCGGACATCTGTAACTTCAATCTGAACAATATTTGTGGGTATGTTTTTATTCAAAGTTTTGGACTTTGTACAAACCAGACTGTCCCCTCAGACAAGAATAGGAACAGAGAGCAAGAAAGCAAATTTTAGCAAGGGGACTGTTCACTGTTGACAAAGTACCTCGTCAAGTCATAGCTGACTCAGATTCTAAAGAGAAGTATTCACCCTCTGATGAAGATGTTAAGTCGTCCAGTGAAACAGATTTGATGCTGCCTCTATACATGCAGTCATGGACGAAAGTATTGACACCCCTGAAATTTTTCCAGAAAATACATACAATACAATACAATGTTAATGTAAAATGTACAAATAAAATGTTTTTGGTATGAATGTGTTTATTTCCTTGATGTGCATTGGAAAAAACACAAAAAAATGCAGAAAAAAAGCTAAATTGACACAATTTTACATAAAACACAAAATTTTGGCTGGACAAAATTGTTGGCACCGTTTTAGAATTGTGGGTAAATCATTTAATTTCAAGCAGATGATGCTTGTTTAAACTCAGCTGTGGTGAGTAAAAGGTGCTGGTAATATAGAAATCACACCTGACGCCAGTTAGAATGTATAAAAGTTGACTTGACCTTTGTGTTGTGAGCCTTTGTGTATCACACCAAGAATGGAGAAGAGAAAGAAGAGCTGGGGAGTGTCTGAGGACTTAAAACACAAAGTTGTTGAAAAATATGAACTTCAGAACTCTCCGACAATTTCTTGGGGCTGTTTGAGGTATTTTTTGGGTCATTGTCCTGCTGGAACACCCATGACCTCTGACACAGACACAGCTTTCTGACACTAGGCCCTACATTACAGACCAAAAGATTCTGATAATCTCCAGATTTCATGACTCCTTCACACTGTCAAGGCCCCCAGTGCCAGAGGCAGCAAAACAACCCCAAAACATCACTGAACCTCCACCATGTTTGACTGTAGACACTGTGTTCTTTTCTTTCTAGACCTCATTCTGTTTTCTGTAAACAGTAGAACGACTTACTTTTCCAAAAAGCTCTACTTTAGTCTCATCTGTCCACAAAACCTTCTCCAAAAGGATTGGGGCTTATTCAGGTGCATTTTTGAACACTCCACTGTTTTTTTATGTCTCTTATTCAACAGTGGGGTTCTCCTTGGCCTTCTGCCTGAGCACTTCTTCTCATTCAGATAACGAAGTATGGTCTGAGCTGACTCTTCTGCTCCCTGGGTCTGTAGGACAGTTTCAATTTGTGTAGAAGTTGTCTGAGGATGTTTATCCACCATTTGAACCAGACTGTGTTGCATTCTTTTGTCAATTTTCCTCTTCTGTCCTTATCCAGGGAGATCAGCCACAGTTCTATGGGTAATAAACTTCTTGATTGTATTACATACAGTAGACAAAAGAACTTAAAGATCTCTGGGGATGGTCTTTTATCTTTGAGATTGTTTATACTTTTCAACAATTTTGCGTCTTAAGTCCTCAGACACTCCTCAGCTCTTCTTTCTCTTCTCCATTCTTGGTGTGACACATAAAGGCAACAACACAAAGGTTGAGTCAGCTTTTATACATTCTAACTGGTGTCAGGTGTGATTTCTATATTATCAGCACCTGTTTCTCACCACAGCTGAGTTTAAACAAGCATCACCTGCTTGAAATTAAATGATTTACCCACAATTCTAAAACGGTGCCAACAAATTTTTCTGACCCATTTTTTGCATTTTCTGTTAAATTGCGTAAATTTTATCTTTATTTCTTCCCTTTTTTGTGTTTTTCCAATACACATCAAGGGAATAAACACATTCATACCAAAAACATTTTTAATTGCAACAATTTTTAAGAGAATTGGTGTATTTTCTGGTAAATTTATAGGGAGACCAATACTTTTGTCCATGACAGTCGTGGCAGCGAGTCCATTCGCCATGACAGTCCACAAGTAGCACACACTGGAACCAATGCTTTGCTTCATTGTCTCTGGGGGTGTCAAAGCACCACCAATGGTGAGGGGGATGGTGGGAATGTAAAAAAAATGTGGAAATAGTGGCAGAAGCAGTAGAAGCCATTTCTGCTACTACTTACTATATACTATACTATACTATACTATACTATACTATACTATAGTATATCCTTTACTATTTACAGATGTTCACAGATGTTCTGTACTGGAGTGACTTTACTCCCATCATAAACTGATGATTTTTCTCATTAGATGCAGTTGAAGCTGAGTCTGCTGCTGCACTTTAACAGATGTTTATAGAACATCTGTAAAAGTTGTGTAATACAGTATGGCAGCTGACTGGTGATGTCATAATATGAAAATAAGACAAGTAAATTCACTCCAAACACAAACTTTGGGTCATACCAATAATAATTCTCACTCCTAGTACGCCTTTATTTCTCACCATTTTCAAGCTACAACCTTGTGAAATAGAGATCTCAAAACTGATCATTTTATTGAACAAACTCTTGCACCCAAAGGGTTAAATTATGGAAGCTGTTAAGCTGCTCACTGTTTGAAATCAACACTGGGCAAGTTTGCTCCTTAGACTTTGAGTGGACTCCTATTTCTAGAGTCAGTCCTGAACATAGAGGATGAGTCCGACCTGATTTAAGGCTGCAGCCTGAGGGAGAACTTTAATTATGTAGTAGTGATTCAGCCCAACTATGGATGTCTTATAAGCATGCATGATGTGCTGACATATGCAGAATGTTCCTGCTGTAACACTCCGTTAACAACCGTTGGCAGAGGGAGAGATAAAGTTGTATTTCTCATCATTCCTTCCTCCGACTCCGCATGGAGGCACAGAACAGTTATCCCCGCTGTTTGTCAGGTCTGTGAGAATGTATGCGCAAATGTGTCTGCAGCAGGCCTGGAGGATCTGATGGACCGCAGTGAGTCCTGACTCAGCTGCTGGACTCAGCACCAAAACAAAAGTCAGGCCGAGCCCTGCAGGACTCATCAGGACTCATCAGGACTCATCAGGACTCCAGCACACATCCTCCTCCTCCTCAGCACCGCCATGACTCCCCTCACTAAAAGTATCCACCAGTAGGAACAGAACCGTGAATGACACCGCAATGTCAGCCCGTCCCGTTCCGGGGACCGTGTCCCGGTCTGTGCAGGAGGACGCGGCCTGAAAGGCTGATCTTACCTGCAAATGTCCGACTGCTGCAATGTCCGCTCCGTGCAACTCTCAGACCTCTTTCGTGTGTTCGCGCGTGTGTTTGTGTGTGTGTGAGAGAGGGAGAGTGTGTGTGGGGATGCTGTGCAGGCTGCAGCAGGGTGTGTTCGCTCTCACTGCAGCACCCAGGAGCTCGGACTTGTTTCTGTTCACTGCAGACAGTCTGCTCCGTCACAGCGCACCGAGACCTGCTGACGTCACAGCGCACCTTCCAAAAGTCACACGGATTTTCACGCACGTTGACAAAATGATATGATCAATTTTTATTTTATATTCATAATTAACGACAATATTCAAGAGTTTGAATTGAAAAGCTGATCGGGTAAGTTTACTGTGGCCCAAACGAACGGAGATTTTAAAAAGTAGTAGTAGTAGTAATAGTAGTAGTAGTATTATTAATAATAATAATAATAATAATAATAATAATAATAATAATAATAATAATATAATATAATTATATTCAATATTACTTAAATTTATATTATTTGTATTGATTATTATTATTATTATTATTATTGTTATTATTAATAATAATAAAAATCACAGTTTAAAGTGAATAATAAGAATAATGTTTTTCCTCCTTGTATAAAAAAACTCAAACAAAGCGTCTTTATTTTCCCACTGTTTAGTCTAAAATTATTTCATTCTATTTCTGTCGTTATCATAACTGCAAAAACTGGATTTATAAGGTTTTGAAAAATACCAAATGTATCATTTGATCGTTTACTTAATGAAAGCTTTTAGTACAGTTTAGGATTATTTTCGGAATGTGTTTATAGATTTTGTCCACGGGGAGGCGACATATCACTGCCAGGTTCTTGCAGGAAAAAGTGAACACCAAGACGAACTCTACTAGATATGACATCAATGATTCACTTGGATAATACATGACATTCAGTTGTGGGCAGGGGAGCAGTCCAAAAACTAAAATAAAATAAAAAAAATAAATAGATAATAAATTACAAAAGGACCCTTACACGGCATCTTGGAGATCCTGCATAAATACACAAAGATCCTTAAAGACATCAAAGAAACTTCATTACCCATACATTTATTTAAAGCACTCCTTTACTGTTTGAAGGGAACATTTGCTATCATGTAAATATACAGAAAGAATAGATGCCCATTTTACCTTTTAAAAATAAGAAAAAAATTGTTTTGCTGAGACTTTTTCCCTATATGGAGTCTCAATTTTGAGATAAAAAGTCAAATTTTGGATTTTTTTCCCCCCTCATAAATTTGACTTCAATCTCAAAATATTTACTTTTACTGTCATAAATTTGATTTTTGTACCCCTTTTTTATTTTTCTGTCCAGTAGTTTTGACTTTTAATTAATAATCAAGTATTAATTTAGTGTGTTTCTGTAATAATGCTTCTCTACACATATGTCAATTTCTCTTGAACAAAAATATAAATAATGCCTCCAAATCTTTGTTGAAGATGAATTTAGATTTTGATGTTTTCAAACAATATAATGAATGCTGACATAGCATTTCATCATATTGTTCTTCTACTTTATGGTTATTCAGCAACTTCTTATACCTCTGTTCATTTTTTGACAGCCTATTGCACAGATTTTTACCCAAAAAATTATGCAGAACAGCATATTCAGCGCAAGACTTGATCTACTTTTTGCAGCTCTAAGAATTATACTTTTTGAGACATATATATATATATATATATATATATATATACAGTTGTACCTGAAAGTTTTTGGCCTTTTCTCGGAAAATATGAATGGTAACACAAACTCATGGTTAGTGGTTGGCTGAAGACATTTATTGAAAAAAAAAGAAAAATAGTTTACCCTTTTTAAATCATAATGACAACAGAAACTTCATTAATGACCCTGTTAAGAAGTTTACACCCCCTGGTGATTTTAGCCTGATAACTGCAGAAAATTTGACACAAATGTGTTTGAATCTCTACTAAAGGTAACCATCCTCACCTGTGATCCATTAGCTTGTAATCAGTGTGTGTGTATAAAAGCTCAGTGAGTTTCTGAGCTCTTGACAGACACGTTCATCTTTCACTCAGTGCTGTGTTAAAGTTTCTGGTTTCTGCGTCATGGGGAAAGCAAAAGAATTGTCAAAGGATCTGCAAGAAAAAGTAATCCAACTGTATAAAACAGGAAAAGGATTTAAAAAGGTATCCAAGGAACTGAGGATGCCAACAAGCACTGTTAAAACTCTAATTAAAAAGTGTAGAGAGAGGGATTCTGTTGAAACCAAACCATGATCAGGCAGACCACCAAAAATTTCAGCTCCAACTGCAAAGAAAAATATTTGAGATGCAGAGAAAAACCCTCAAACAACTTCAGCTGAAATACAGGACTCTCTGAAAAAAATTTGGGCGGATGTTTCAAGATCCACAATAAAGAGACACATGAAGAAAGATGGGCTGCATGGCTTGGTCGCCAGGAGAAAGTCATTTCCAACCAAAAGCCACAAAATATCCAGCTTATAGCAAAGAGACAAGCCTCAGGACTTCTGGAACAAAGTCATTTGTAGTGATGAGACCAAAATTGAACTTTTTGGTCACAACCATAAACGTTACATTTGGAGAGGAGTCAACAAGGCCTATGATGAAAGGTCCACCATTCCTACTGTGAAACACGGAGGTGGATCACTGATGTTGTGGGGATGTGTGAGCTACAAAGGCTCAGGAAACTTGGTCCAAACTGATGAATGAAGGATGA
This sequence comes from Thalassoma bifasciatum, assembly GCA_008086565.1. Taxonomy (NCBI): domain Eukaryota; kingdom Metazoa; phylum Chordata; class Actinopteri; order Labriformes; family Labridae; genus Thalassoma; species Thalassoma bifasciatum. The sequence goes on along the minus strand of RPOG01006415.1, from coordinate 10,925 downwards.
ATGCAGCATGTTATCAGAAAATACTGGAGGAAAATTTACACTCATCAGCCCAGAAGCTGCACATGAGACGTACTTGGACGTTCACACATGACAATGATCCAAAACACAAGGCCAAATCAACCTGCCATTGGCTACAGCAGAAGAAAGTGAAGGTTTTAAAGTGGCCATCTCAGTCTCCTGACCTTGATATCAT
>RPOG01006414.1:21695-24124 GCA_008086565.1 Thalassoma bifasciatum | reverse complement strand
ATTTGGTTGCTCCACCTGACATTTTTGGGTGCTCAAATTAAAAATACTAAAAAATAATGAACCTAAAAACTTTGAAATGTTGGTCAACTACTGAAATCTGTTAGAAAACATAATTCTTCTCTCAGAAATATGTTTTTATCCATTTTCAAAGAACTTTTTAAAAATAAGTTTTTAGACCCTCTTTTTGTCATTGACCCAAGTATAAATTTTAAAAGTATATATTTTATTAATAAATTATTATAAGTAGGGGCGCGGATGGCCGAGTGGATATGGCTGCGCACCATGAGGCTATGTCCTCGAGCGGGCGGCCCGGGTTCGAATCCGACCTGTGGCCAATTTCCCGCATGTCACTCCCCACTCTCTCTCCCCTTTCCGACACTATCCACTGTCCTCCTCTATAGAATAAAGGCACAAAAAGCCAAAAAAATAACTTGAAAAAAAAAATAAATTATTATAAGTATAATGATAATTATAAAATTCTATATACAGTCAATGGGTCCGACAGGTACCAGGGCTCAGGAGCTGCACCAGGACTTTAACAAACTATGAGCAGGGGTGAAAGTAGAGTTAAATTCTTGCTGGTACTAAACCTTCAAGTCCATTTCTGCCGGTTATAAAAAAGAATGAAAATTTTGCTTTTTTTGCCCCTATAGTCTGTAAATTTTGAGATGTAACGTCAAAATTGTTACTTAAAAAGTCAAAATTTGAGATGGACTATCAGATTTTTTAGATAACAAGCTGAAATCAAGAGGGAAAAAAAGTCAAAATCTCAGGTGAGAAAGTTAAAAAATTTGAAACAGGATCAAAATTTGAGATAGAGTTTAACATTTTTTAGATAGAGTATCAGAACTTTGAGATGAAAAGTTGAAATCATGAGGGAGAAAGTCAAAATTTGAGATAAAAAGCCAAAACAATTAATTAAAAAGTCAAAATTTTGAGATAAGATACCAGAATTTTTTGATAAAAAGTTGAAATCACCACGTCTTCTTGGTGCTGAGTAACACCACTGGGTCATTTAGTGGTACTCAGTCCTGGACAGTACCGGCTTACTTTAAGTTTTTTCATAGTAAATGTACGGAAGCCCATTTTAGCCAGTTAAAAAAATAAAAATAAAACCTGGCTGTGATGAGACCTTTTGTTTTAAAAACCCTGATGAAGTCAAACCTTTGAGAGAAAAAAAAGGCGAAATTTCAAGATAAAGTCTAGCCAGTGAGAAATAAAGATCATTTTTCTAAAAAAAGAAAAAACAAATGCAAAGATAAAGAGTCAAAATTTGAAACAAAATGCCAGACTGAAGAAATAAATACGAGAAAAAGTCTCTCTTCGTGACAAAATGTTTCAATTTTGGGATAAAGAAAGTTCAAAATTTGAGATAATATATTTATTTTTTGGGCTTTTCTGCCTTTAATCGGATAGAGGAGGACAGTGGATAGAGTAGGAAAGGGGGAGAGAGTGGGGAATGACATGCGGGAAACAGGCCACAGGCAGGAATTGAACCCACGAGGCTATCTGCGCCTCATTTGAGATAATTTAGGCGAAATTTTGAGACAGTCAAACCAATGAGACCCCATTCAATTTTAATTTTTTGTTACCACATTTTTAACCGGCAGAAATTGGCTTCCATATATATTTACATATATACACAACACATAAATGGATCAATAAAATGAAAAAAAGTTTAACATCATCACCTGGCTCTTTCTTTTATTGTCGTTCTTCCTGTCAATGTCATAGTAAATAAAGTTTTTGAACCTTTTTGTCGTGTTGCTGTATCAGGTGAAAGGTCAGACGGAGTCACGTGATCACATTTATTCATCTCTAACAAACAGAGCAGTAACAGAAGGAACAATGTGTCTGTGTGAAAGTATAAAGTCATGAAATAATAAAAATAATAAATATGAAAATGTAATACGTCATTAAACTCAGCCATAAAAACTATAACTCAACAGGGTTATTATGGGATGTACCATTTATCAAGGGAGAGAACGTCACTGTACGTGATCATGACGGAGGTCTGACTCCCCTCCCAGGTTCTGACAGGTGAGAGTTCAGGTGAGTTCAGGTGAGTTCAGGTGAGTTCAGAGGTAAAAAAGAGGAGGAGTCAAGAGGAAGAAACGCTCCGTGTCCGTTTTTCTGTTTTCCTCTCAGGTGTGTTGTTTCCTGTCAGGTGTGTTGTTTCCTCTCAGGTGTGTTGTGTCCTCTCAGGTGAGCTGGGCGGGGAGGAAGTCCAGCTCGTCGCTCTCCTCTGGTCCTCTCACCTCCACCGAGCTCCTCCCCCCATCTGAGGAGACGGAAACAGAGCAGGGACAAAATACAATCAGATCCAAGTTTGAGCAAACACACGACTTCAAAGAGTGAATCTGATGTGTGTGTGTGTGTGTGTGTGTGTGTGTGTGTGTGTGCACGTACACAGGTCTTCAGCTGACAGC
>RPOG01006414.1:6695-16695 GCA_008086565.1 Thalassoma bifasciatum | reverse complement strand
TCCCAGCATGCACCTCTTCATACGACCAGCTCATCACCGTGCTGCAGGGAACCTCCAGGGGGCGCTGTGGGGGGGGGGCAGGGACGCCATCATCAGCATCATGGAATCAAACAACTCTGTGTGTGTGTGTGTGTGTGTGTGTGTGTGTGTGTGTGTGTGTGTTACCTGGCGGCGCTGGTCGGGGACAGACTGCAGGTGGTCGGGGGGCGGGGCAGGTCTGGGGAGGGGTCTCTCTGCTCCTCTGTGGCCTGATGATGTTGATGATGATGATGATGATGTTGATGATGATGTAGATGATGATGTCACACCTCCTGACAGCCTGAGGGTGCTCTGTGTGGGCGGGGCCAGAGACTGTTTCAGGGGAGGGGGGCACTNGCAACCAAATATATGAAAATATATTTATATGTTCCTGTTATTTTTTCTGTGTGAAATTATTGGCAAGTATCTCTCAAGTGTCTGTAGTGACTCATACATTTTCATTTTGTGTGTTTCATTTCTTTTATTTGTGAATAAGATAAATAATTTGATGTTAAAATAACATTTCACATTATTACATTGGTTGTACCACCTGACATGGAAATTGTTCCAGTCACCAATGAAGTGAAAAAACCTTTTTTATCAGTATTTCAGAGAAATCTACAAACTTTTCCACTTGGTCACAAATGTCATTTGGGCTCCTCTGGCTGATGCAGTTTCCTGTTTCCTGTTTTATTCTCTTCACTTTAAAATAAAAGTCTAATGTTACGGTTGCACCACCCTGACATTTGACAAGGTGAAAATTACGGGACAAAAGTTTTTTACATTTCTCCACAGCTTTAAAATTCTTTTTATTTGCAAAAAATGTTTTATTTAAAAAGGTTGAAGCATAAAATAATGCCACTGTATTTTTAATTTCCATTTACAATAACTGACATTGAATTTTTGGAGTTTAATTATTGTGGATACTTGTCAGGACGGTTGCACCACCTGACATTTTGGGGGTTTGAGGAACCAAAACACAAAAAAACATGTTATATTTTAATAGTTTAAAGATGTGTTCAAATAACACAGGTTTCATAGAATAAAGAAATACATGTGATGAAATACTCAATTCATGATGGAAGGAAATATTGCACTCAGACACAAAAAAAGGGGACGTCACCTCATTGACCCATATCTGTATGTATGTGTGTGATAAAGTTACATAGTGTCTTTAATCTCCCTCTGTTATAATCGGCATGAACATGAAATTAAATGTTTGTTCGTGCAGAAAGATTAAACAAACGGATCAGTATTTGACTGAAATCTAGTTTCTTTACCTCTGTTCTGCTTTATTTTGGGTTTTGTTGCCTGTTTTATTTAGTTCTGATCCTTCTTGTTAAGCTCATGAATAAATCCTGTGATGTTTCCCTGAAGGAAAATTAAACATTTAATGATTTTTCTGTCAGAGACTGAATAAAGACGCTGTCGCTGCAGCACTAAACGGTTTTATTTTATCTTTTAATTAGTGTTATCAGAGTGTAGGAATTATCAAAGTCTCTGTAGTTTGAGGTTTAAATCTTAATCCTGCTGTGCGTCTGAACTTACATGATTTACAATGAATAAAAACCTTTATTTACACTGTGGAGAGGTCAGCGGGGTCAGAGGTCAGAGGTCAGCATGAGGCAATCAGTGTTTAAAACTTTTAATTCAGTCATAATATACTTTAAATACACAAACGTGTTTCAGTCTACTGATTTAAAATAAAATAAATGTGTTTTTACAGATACAGAGATGAAGTGGGGGTGTGACTGGGTGTTCACAGGAGGCTGTTATTGATTATTTCTACATCATTTATGTTTATATATGTATTCATTTTGATTGGAAGTTGGTTCTTTTATTGACTGTTGTGTATTTTTCTCTTTGTCTTTTTCAAAATTAGTCTGTGTAAAGGGTCAAAGCATTATTGACTATGTTCATCTATAATAATAATAATAAGTTTTATTTATAGAACGCTTTTCTAGATACTCAAAGACGCTTCACAGACATTAAAAACATCAAATAAAAGTAATGATAACAAAAATAATAACCTATAACAATGAAAACAAGACAAAACAAAAACATGGGATATGTTTAAAAGCAGTTAGACATTAAAAACACATTTAAAAAGATCTATACTATAATTGTTTTTATTATTTCTATTGTAATAGTTATTATTTATCTACACTACTACTACTAATACTAATAATAATAATTATTAATAGTATTATAATAGAAACAATCATGGTAAAGACGAACATATTTGACAATCCTTTGACCCTTTACACAGACTACTTTGAAAGCACTATTTTGTGCTTGTGAAAACACTGAGTTTTATACATATATATATATTTATCTGTTTGTTTTCATCATTCTTTTGTGTAATGCTTTGTTGAAGTTTGGGATTCAACAAATGTTTGTGATGATATTTGTTGTCTTTGTATTTTAAATGTTTGATGAGCTGCTTTTAATTGTCAGTAAGCTTTAACTCTTCTTTTTAAGGTTTTTTTAAGGTGAGGAAATGATCAGGAGTTAACGGTTTGTCCTGAACGTCAGAGCTGAGTTCACATCTCGCGAGATTACGCCGCCCTGCGCCGCGGTGTTGACATGAGTGTGGCGCAGATCTCGCGGTGTTTGGGGCTGACGGTGGCGGATGGAGCTGTAGATGGAGGGGGCGGGTCGCAGCAGAGATGTTTGGGGCTTTTTTTTAATATAAAATTATTTATTTAAATAAAAATGGCCGCCGTGGAGAGCGGGGAGGAGAGACTGTAAGTGTTTGGTTTTTATATTTTATCCTCCGTACAGATCCGCCGCCGCCGCCTCCGACCACAACAACCGTTTACTGTCGAGTGTTTTATTCAAAGTGCGTTGGTTTTTACCCCGGCCTGTCTCCGCGGAGCGGGGTTAGCGGGAATACGTCACCAACTTGCTGCTGTGTGTGTACTTTAGCTGCTGGAGCCGGAGNGGGGGCGGGTCGCAGCAGAGATGTTTGGGGCTTTTTTTTAATATAAAATTATTTATTTAAATAAAAATGGCCGCCGTGGAGAGCGGGGAGGAGAGACTGTAAGTGTTTGGTTTTTATATTTTATCCTCCGTACAGATCCGCCGCCGCCGCCTCCGACCACAACAACCGTTTACTGTCGAGTGTTTTATTCAAAGTGCGTTGGTTTTTACCCCGGCCTGTCTCCGCGGAGCGGGGTTAGCGGGAATACGTCACCAACTTGCTGCTGTGTGTGTACTTTAGCTGCTGGAGCCGGAGCGGGGCTTCACACTCAGCTTCACCCGCTCTCTGCGCCCCTCCGGCCCGCTCACACCTCCACACAGCTCCCGGGGAGTCAGCCCCGCTTTGTCCGCCCCAGAGCGCTCATCCCCGGGCAGAGGGAGGGAGCTGTGACCGCCTCAGAGCGCTCATCCCCGGGCAGAGGGAGGGAGCTGTGACCGCCTCAGAGCGCTCATCCCCGGGCAGAGGGAGGGAGCTGTGACCGCCTCAGAGCGCTCATCCCCGGGCAGAGGGAGGGAGCTGTGACCGCCTCAGAGCGCTCACCCCCGGGCAGAGGGGGGGACCAGTGTCCGCCTCAGAGCGCTCATCCCCGGGCAGAGGGGGGGAGCTGTGTCCGCCCCCCTCCGTCACACGGGCTGTTAGCTCCCAGGCAGCTAGCTGTTAGCAAACACTATCTGTTTGTGTGTGTGTGTGTGTGTGTAGGGGGAGTTAACCAGGTTACTGAGCGGCACACACACACACACACACACACATGCACACACACGCACACTCAGCCCCTACGCCCCCTGACAGCCAGCTGTGTTACTCTGCCTTAGTGCCGCTGAGCCAGGCAGCAGTGGGCAGGAGTCGAGCTTGTGACCCTGCAGGTGTGTGAGTGTGTGCAGCTGAGCTCCTTTACCTGTGCCCTCACCTGCAGCTCCATCACACACCCAGACACACTCTGAGGTCTTCACCTTTAGAGTAGTGGTGTGTGTGTGTGTGTGTGTGTGTGTGTGTGTGTGTGTGTGTGTGTGTGATGCTGCAAAATCTGGTTTTGCTCCAATAACATGTAAATTTTGAGCCAGTGTCACTGACATCAATTCATAAAGTGTTTTCTTAGAAAATCAGTTTGTCAGAAGTAATCAAGAAAAAAACACAAACACTAAAACCGATGTTTGTGTTCATGAATGATAGTAAAAAAAACAACTGTAAATCCGAAAATAATCATGTGCTCTAATTTTTTTAAGATTAAAAAAAAAATTTATGAGAAAGAAGTCATGAATTTATGGAATAAAGTAATAATTTCACTAAAATAAAAATGTAGTTCTTTGAGAATTGAATTACGGGTTTATGAGAATAAAGTTGTTAGTTTACGAGAATTAAGTTATAGATTTATGAAAATAAAGTAATGAATTTCAGAAAATGAAGTTGTAGTTTCTAATAATTTAGTTATAGATTTACGAGAGTGACGTTGTCAGTGTTACAGCAGTCAAAGATAACGATTATAGATGATGTTATTATGATCAATGGGTAAATTTATCATAACAGAAACATAATAATATTTAAGAAATCAGCAAAGTACTGATCATTTTTATCATGGGCCGTGTAAAACATGTGTGAAGCTGTGTTTATAACATTTATAACTTTGTGTAGCTACAAAGTTTCAGTTTGGTGAAATAGTTGATGCAGATTCATTTAACTGGTTGAATAAATGTATTCTACGACTGGCCTTTATTAAATGAGTTGTCTAAAATTATAACCATGAAGAACAATAACACTTTGAAATAAGATGAACTAAATTTGAAGTAATCTGATTTTTATTTCCATGAATAATCTACCTGAATATAGTTGTTCGTGCTGAGTTAGTGAGTTCTGTCTCTGAGTTTGGGCTCTGGTTGGAGTTTCTCCTCCTCCTCCCTCTGTTTACTTTGCTACAGCTCACAGTTTTATTTTTGCTCTGTTGTTACACGTTTGTAAATTTTTGTAGTGTTTCTACAGAATCTGTTTTCTGAAGAAAGAGCTGAGCGTCAACACTCACAGTAAAGCCGGGGGGGGGGGGTGAAACTTTAGTTTGTTATGGCACCAGTATTAATTAAAAGTGACATTAACATTGGTAATGATGTTTTAGATCCGCCCATCACTGCTGCGAATTTGTTCATTATTAACACTGTGTGGTTGTAGTTAATTAATAATATTGTAGTTAACTTAAGGTAAGGGTTTTCATGTTGGTGAAATAAGTGAAACAGTTGAGTGTTGTTTTGTTTTATTTATTCAATACAGAAATAAATGTAAAATCGAAATATTCTGACATTCTGTAATGAAACAAATGAACATTAATGACCACGTATAAACACAAATGTACCAAAAATGAGCACTGTTGAGTCCAGGCGTCAGTAGATGTGACAGGTGTGTGACTGTTATGGTGGCCTGTGAGTGATCAGTGGTGTTCAGGTAAAGGTGAGACAGGTGGGCAGGTTAAACAGCAGGAAATAAACTGAAGATCCTGAAGTGACGCTCTGGGAAAAGCTCAGTGCCTCCAGAGTTAATCAGGAAACTACCTGTTGATCCAGGTGAGGTTAAAGTTTCAGAGTGAAACCTGGAGCACAGAGGACCAGCTGTCTGTGTGGTCGTAAACATCACTTCCTGTTTACAGCCAGCTGCCGTCAGACTGTTTCCTGCAACGACTGAAGTGTGAAGTTTAACCACATCACTGATCCTCCGACAGGAAGTTAAACCTGCTGATCAGTTTGATCCAGATCAACTAAAAACCTCAAGAAAATATCCATCAGTCTCCATAGAGCTCCGTGTTAAATAACCTGCAGTTCCCTGAGTGTCCACTAGAGTCTGTCTCCAGCAGTGAGTCAGTCCCATAGAGCTCCATGTTAAATTTGGACGTCAAGGGACTCACAGGTGATCTCAGACAGAGGTCGTCACTCAGTCAGGGTATCTCGAGGTACAATTTATTGGACGTCAAGGGACTCACAGGTGATCTCAGACAGAGGTCCAGTGAGTCAGTCCCATAGAGCTCCATGTTAAATTACCTGCAGTTCCCTGAGTGTCCACTAGAGTCTGTCTCCAGCAGTGAGTCAGTCCCATAGAGCTCCATGTTAAATTAACTGCAGTTCCCTGAGTGTCCACTAGAGTCTTCCTCTAAGTTAAATTTAGCTCCTTTCAGACTCGACCAATCACTGTGGGAGTTCGTTGTGTCAGAGACTTTAAGAAACATTCCCCTAAAAATGTTTTGGCTTAAAGTTACTGTTGCTGCGATTGTATGATGTCATCAGTGATGTAACATTAACCGGTGTGATGTCATCCTTCGTCCTCAGGGAGGAGGGTCAGGAGGGAGAGGAGGGACCTGTCGACCCCCCCAGCAGAGAGAGAGACAGGTCCCACAGTAAGACCAAGAAGGGTCGCAGAGAGCGCCGCCATGCTGAGGCTGAATCTACGCCGGCGCCACAACCAGCTCCTCGCCCGCCACAACAGGAGGCCAAGCCACAGACGCAGGTAAGACTGATGATGACACCTGTCTTACCTGCGTGGACGAGGCTGTGTCCCCTCCCAAAGCAAACCTGCGTGTTTTATTAAGGCGGTTCCTGTTTTGTTCGCCCACGTCCTCAGTCTCGGTGTCCGCCCCGGGAGCCTCCTCCGCCCCAGACTCAGCCGCCGGCCGTCGCTCAGTCGTCCAAGGGGGTCCGTCGCCGCGAGGTAGTAGGCACTGGCCCCAGGCGACATGCTGCTGGGCAGTGACGGACTTCCGACCTGGGCGTTTGAGTTTGTCTCCTTCAGGCCTGCGAGCCGCCCCTTTAATGATGTTTACCTGATCAAGTAAGCTGCGCCGGCGCCGAGGCTGAGCCCGTTTTTATCAGGTCATTGTTATTCACTAGTTTTGTCTCACAGCTCGGAGGGAAAGGCTTTCCGATCCAAGGTGGAGCTCATCGCCTACTTCCAGAAGGTTGGTGACACGACTACTGACCCCAATGACTTTGATTTCACTGTCACTGGACGTGGAAGCCCCTCCCGCCGTGAGAAACGTCCTCCGAAAAAACCAAAGGTGGTGAAACCGTCGGGTCGAGGTCGTGGGCGACCCAAAGGTACTCGATCCTTCCTGTTCGTTTCATCTGAAGTTTGAAAACCTGAGTTAAAGCCTGTGAATGTGTCGCGCTCTCACTTTTACGTCTTTCTCCTGTTTCACAGGCAGCGGGAAGATGCGACAGGCCACAGAGGGCGTGGCCATGAAACGCGTGGTGGAGAAAACCCCGGGCAAACTGCTGGTCAAGATGCCCTTCGGCAAGGCAGAGCCCTCCGCCGGCTCCACCTCCTCCCCTGCCTCAAAGGTACCATCAGTCCATCCTTTAGTTCTGTCTTAAAGTTACCAGTCCTGTCTAGGGATGGAACAGTCGTCTGAACCCACGGTACCTCTTCACGTTTCATGGTCACGGTTTTCTGTTCCGTTCAATATTGGTTGTTTTTTTTTTTTTTTAAGGATATTTTTTGGGCTTTTCTGCCTTTAATTGGATAGAGGAGGACAGTGGATAGAGCAGGAAAGGGGGAGAGAATGGGAAATGACGTGCGGGAAACAGGCCACAGGCGGGAATCGAACCCGGGCCACCCGCTCGAGTGCAAGCCTCATGGTGCGCGGCTATATCCACGAGGCCAACTGCGCCCCTCAATATTGTTTTTGAGATCCCAGAAAAACATAAACCCTAAAAAATTGCCCATCAACACTTTTTTGTTGAATCAATTGTGGAACCTAAAGTCGGGGGAAACCTGGAAGAACGAGGCAGTTTGTCATTTGATTCATCATCAAAGCTGGTGAGTCACCGCTAGTTTCAGTGCGCCAACTCCTCAGGAAGGAAAGCCGCCATTGACTGAGCCACACAGTTAATGTGACATTTCCCCCCGAAAACGCGATAAAACACAGTGAAAACAATCTGCGTTGTTCAGGGACTGAAAAGGTGAAAAGGTTGAGTTTCACCTTAAAACCATTGTGGCGTAAACAGGAGAGAGGAATGACATCATAGTACAGACAGCAAGTGAGAAAAACATACTGTCAATATGTTTAGAAAGACAAATGAAATTCTTTGTGATTCTTGTTTTTTTTTATGCCTAAATACAGACCCTCCTCTTTCATCCGTCCAAAGTGACCGTTCATTAGGACTTGTCCGCCTGTGAGTGTTTTTGAACAAGGAAGAGGCCCAAGGCAGCACCAGCTGCTCGTTAAAGAGTCAAATCAAACTTTCACCTCAGAGTCTCCAAACTCACCAGATTTGTTTAGAGGGGTCTGAACCATAGACTGTATAATGAGTGGACGTAACGACGTTCGGCTCAAACTGAAGCCTCCAGCAGATGCTGGCGGGGGACCACAGACCGACGTCATATCCAGTATTCGGGGCGGGGGACCACAGACCGACGTCATATCCAGTATTCGGGGCGGGGGACCACAGACCGACGTCATATCCAGTATTCGGGGCGGAGGGGTACATTTCCAGATTTGAGCCCGGAAAACTTTAAAAAAATACGATACCTCGTAGAAACGTTTCTCTCATCCTTACTCTAAGGTGGTATGATGATGTCATTTAGCTGCATGATGTTCGGGTGTTTTTTTTTCTGAGAAGTTAGTTTCTCATTAGTTATTGGACGTTAAAAACCGCGATATAAGTTTCGTTTTACAATAGTTGACAGCTGCCGTTTGTGAGTAGTTTTTTAGCTCCTATATTCTTTGAAGTCCTTTCTCGGTTTTCCTCTGATTTGGAAGACTTCTTCTTCTTTATTTATAAAAATAAAGAGAAAAAATGAACCGAGGTGGCCTTTAAGAGATGACGCGTCTGAGACCGACGTGTTACCGCCGATCTCTTTGCCCCAAAAAACCGAAGTTTTAGCATCTTGCCACTGTCCGCCTTCGTTGCTGTTTATTCTATATACAGTCATTGGTCTGAACAGACTCTAAAATATTCAACGCTGCTTTCACACGGCCACAGTTTTATCCATCGTTCTCCTGACACCGCCACCGTTGCTCAGGCTGAATCCAACGGGCTTCTATAAAGCAAAACCATAAATGCTACAGGCAAATCCTCTAAGAGCCGTTTACACAACAACAGTTTTACAGTGAAACACAAAGGTTTTATTTCTGTCTGTATCCTCAGTTCACCACATGCCGACCAGCAGGACTGCGGCGCCGCTCCTTCACCTCGTGTTGCACATCAACCAGAACTACACCCAAACTGAGTAAAACACAGAAAAAAAAAAAATATTGGATCTGCTCCAAACTTGTCGGGTTGACTGAACGGTCCAGTTTTATTTGGTAGAACGTTCCATCCTTGGTTTTTTAATAACGAGCTGATCCGGATCAGGTTCCACCTTTGGGTCAGGCTGCATGTGGATCTGGATCTGATACTGTCCTGGTTCATTCTTTGCATCCATCACATGTGGTGATGTCATCCACTAACTCTACGTGTTGATGTGGTTGTTCTCTCCGTAGGTGGCGCCGCCCGCCGCCGCTACTCTGCCCAAGTCTCGACCCGGCAGGAAGAGGAAGTCGGAACAGGAACTTCCTGCGCCACCACAGACCGCCCCCAAGAAGCGAGGCAGGAAACCGACCTCGGCCTCAGCGGCTTCAGCGGCCGCGGCATCCACCTCAGCATCAGCCTCTGGTAGCTCAACGGCTGGAAGCTACGCCGCGGCCGCCATTTTAGCTGCGGAGGCCAAACGGAGAGCTGCCAAGGAGTCTTCCACCAAACCTGTCGTCCAGGAAACAGCCCTGCCAATCAAAAAACGCAAAACAAGAGAGACCGTCGAGGAGAGGGAGAGCGTTCAGACGCCCACTGCTCCAACGGCGGAGAGCGAGAGAACGGCGGCTGCAGAGGGGGAGGGAGAAAAAGGGGAGGGACTTCCTACCTCAGAGACTAAGCCCGCCCCCTCTGAGCAGAGCCAATCACAGCCCACTGCCTCAGACGAAGGCCAATCACATGGACACAAGACTCACAAAGGGAGGAAGCACAAGGAGAAAACGTCGTCCGGAGAGGG
>RPOG01006413.1:0-24126 GCA_008086565.1 Thalassoma bifasciatum | reverse complement strand
ACGCTCTTGACCTCCCCTGATCACTGAGAGTCAGAGAAATGGAGGAGAAAAGGAGAGAGACAGAGAAAGGGGAGGGAGGAAGCTGGGGAGGGGAGGGGCTGGGGAATAAGAAAAGAAAGCCAAGGACAAAGACAGACTGAGGAGAGAAGGAGGCTGTGAGGGTGGAACCAGACGGGTGGAGGTAATTAAGGATGTGACCAAAAAAGAGGTGAGAGAGAAGGAGAACATTATGAACGGAAAGAAAAGTGGTGAAATAAATAAATAAACTAGGCCCATCCAACATGTCATTATGGTTCTGTTGCCCACATAAAGCCACCACATTCTTCTTCCTGTTTTTGTTTTCTGTTTTGACTCACAAGTTCCTCTAATGAAGGAGTTCAGAACTCAGCAGCTGTTTGGTCTGACTAAAAGCTGGTGGGTGAAAGTTGCTAGAACTAAGAAGATGAATCTAGTTATGAATCTCAATGTTCAAAGGGGGTATTTTTTAAAGACTTTATTTTTCCTTTCTTGTGCCCCCATAGTTTAAGCATGATTTACTGCTCAGAACGTCCACATCTTTCTCTCTCTGGTGTTTTACAAAACTCTATTTTCTGCCTCTGCTAGAAACACCATATTTTAGCTGCTGTCTCTTTAAGATATTCTGCTCTCCAAAAAGACTCGTTGGGACGTAGTTATGCACTGACATTAGTAGGGCTGGGCAATTAATCGCAAATTGGATTGAATCACAATATGGCCAAATTTTATCGCAGACAGTTTAATATTTCTATAACCTGAAATGTGTCAAAATATCAAGCACATTTTTTGCCTGAAATGTTTTCTGTTATACACCAGAGTTACTCCACTCTGCTCAACCAAAGAGACAAACTGTTAAAAACTACCTTTCTAAAAGAAACAATCTAATCAGTAAAAAGAGGCAAAAACAGCAAAAGTAGCAATAAAACTTATTTTGAAGTAGTAAAAATTGTCAAAAAGCAACAAATATGCATTTAAATAAAGAAAAAACCTGTGAATAATCAAAAAGTAGCACAAAATGGTCCAAAATTGGCAGAAAAGCAGTGAGAGGTGACTAAAGTAGACAAAAACAATAAAGATGTAGTGAATCCTGGTAATGTCCCACCAGTATAAATCTATCACCTCCAACCTCATAAGCAGAGCAAGTTATTAAGTTTTCATCTGCTCTGACCTTCTCTTTCTGTCACAGTTCAGCTCCTGTTTCCACCATTACTATAAAATAAAACACAGAAAACACAGAGAAAAATAATTATCTTCCCTCTTAATGCTGCATAAAGACTTTGCTGTGCTGTACCTGTTCAAAGCTATTTGGGAAGCAGAGAAATAGCATTTTCATAATCTCACTTTAAAATGTGGATTATGGTCAGGCATATACACTGCGTGGCATAAAAAAGTCACCACCCTAAAAAAGGGTCACACACTCATAGCTCTTTTACAGTATGGGCCACATAAATCCTGGTATTGTCATCTTGGAATATGCCCATGCGGTTAAGGCAGAAAAAAAATCCATTGATGGAATAACCTGCTCATTCAGTATATCCAGGTAGTCAGCTGACCTCATTCTTTGGGAACATAATGTTGCTGAACCTGGACCTGAGCACCTGCAGCAACCCCAGATCTTAGCACTGCCCCCACAGGCTTGTACAGTAGGCACTATGCATGATGGGTGCGTCACTTCCCCTGCCTCGCTTCTTACCCTGATGCACCCATCACTCTGGAACAGGGTAAATCTGGACTCATCAGACCACATGACCTTATTCTATTCTTCCAGAGTCCAATCTTACTGCACCCTAACAAACTGAAGCCTTTTTGCTCCATTTAGCCTCACTGATTAGTGGTTTTCTTAAGGCTAAGGCCCTTTCTCCATGGTTGTTTAAAGAATGAGAATTTACGCATAGCATCAGTTGGGTTAAATAACTTGTTTCCAGCTGAAAGATAACCGCCCATGCAATAATTATCCAATAGGAGGCTCGTACCTACTTACTCAGTTAAATCCAGGTGGTCTTTTTTTTTTCTTTGGCCAGCCAGTGTAGATGAGACTATTTTTTTAAGGTTACTTAGAAAGTTCTCACTGGGGCTGTGACTAAATTGTTATACACCAGGGAACTGGAACTTTCCAGTTTATTTGAACAAATGGACAGTTATTCCCATACACACAGGATACGTGTGTGTGTGTCTGTGTGACTGTGTCTGTGTGCTTGTTGATTATTATGTGTGTTTATCAGACAGTGTCTCAGCCTGTGTATATAACTGCAGAGGAGTATGCCAGAAGCTCCCAAGTGTGACCATGTCTTAACTGTGTGAAATAGAGCAGTCAACTTCAGGCTCCGTCAGCTGCTCAGTCAACCCTCCAGAACAAATAAACACGGGGTTCAAAAAACCTTGAAGCTGGGACCAACAGGGCATAATCTGACAGAGCCTGCATTAAACCCTGTGTCATTCTCCATAAAGTGCTGACAGGGCTGGAGTACAATGTTAGACTGGATTTCACAAAATACAGTGGAGGCAAAGATTCTACTGAACTAAACTTCTTATCTTCTTTTGTTGTCTCCTCTCTTTTTCTGCTCTCTTCAAACAAGTGAAGAAAAGTGGAGATTCATGTTGTTAATTCAGAATTGCTAAATGTTCTTATGAGAATTAAAATGTCCATAAACTGAGAGAAAAAATATGGGCAGAAGTAAATTTAACGTAATTGAATCCCTGAAATCAACAATAACAATTCAAGTTAGTGTCTTTTAAGATATGAACAGTTGTTAGAATCTAGTTTACTAATTTGTCACTACTGTATTGAGGGAAAATGTAGACACCTGGAATTTTGATTCCCTTAACTCTGCTTGCTTTGATGAAGAAATGATGAGTCAGCTGACACTCATTGCTCCAGGACAGCTGATTGAATCAACTTTGACTATATGTTGCAAGGGGCTGTCCTGTGGAATTTTGTTTGCTGTAAACCTGACTGTATGTAAGGCCACACAATTTCACTACCTGCAGAAAACTTTGCAGTAGTTTTTCTCCATGCTGCATGATTAAGAGGCTCAGTTTCATAACACTGTTGAATTCTGAAATTCCAAGTTCCAAAAATTATGAATCACAGAGGAAATTTCCCTGATAGTCTTCACGCAAATATATCTAGTATTGAAGGCAAAAAAATGTGTTCAAAACACAAGACAGCATGAACTAATTATTTTTTTCTTATTAAATGAAGCTTGCGCTAATTCATGCAGGACATGGAAGTCATACACCCAGCCGATACCAGCTGACAGGATGACGTTCCAGTCACACCTCTCCACTTAACCAATCACAGCTCGCTGTCAACCCCAAGGCGGTGTATTTAAACATGTCTACAGTCACAACTATTCCTGCTACTGCTACGCACCACACTGCTGCGTCTCCAAGTAACCTCCTCCACCCCAGCCTCCTCCTGTCAAGTCTGCATTCAGGTATAATATTCATGTATAATATTCATATATAAAGTGTGTGTCTTGTTCCCCGGGGGGGGGGATCTGCTTTGCACTCCCTGGAAAGCTCAAGCAGACTGCTTGGCTAACCCAGGGAGTACTCTGAAACCAGAGCTGTAACGCCAGCTATAACTGTATTCCATTTGGCAATAAATGGTTCAAAACTATTACGAGAGTGTTCCTGAATGAACATTAATTATTGAAGTAATGGGAGGAAATCTTTTAGAGTTTAACCACCCAACAAGAAAGAGTTTTATTGTCTTAACTGTTTTATTTGATGTTTCTGGAACCAGCAACTGAACTTAATTCCTTACCATACCTTGTTACCATGAGTGAGGAGGGCACGCAGTGGACATGAGAGCCTGCTTTACATGGATGAGTCACACAGATGGCACGAGCTGTCTATGTTGGCCAGTCATACATGTATGGACTGGCTGCCTTTGCACTATAATGTGGATCCACTGCTTACACTACATAAAGTAGACCTGCTGTCTATGCTACATGGTGTAGATGGGCAGATTGAGCTGATATTACTCAAAACTTCATCTGACTAGCAAAGTTCATTTACCACATCGAAGAAAGTGGAGTGATTTATACAAAGTTAGTTTTGCATTATCTACGAGACAAAATTAAGTTCACTTTACTTGGACTTTGTTTTTTCACGTAAAAAAAATGGTTTTGATAAAAAGTAATCTTTCTTCAGCAGCATAAATTAATTATGCAAAAAGTTGCCTTAATTTTCTTAAGTAGATCTACCAGATTTTTTTTTTTTTATCAGTGTAGGACTACTGATACAGTTGTTAGGTTTGACCTGAGGAAAAACACAAACTCTTTGAAAGCAAACATTTTGCCAATTCCTGCCCCTCTCCTATAAATACGTGTCATATCCTGACATAATTCAGCCCTGAATGGTTCAGCTTTAATTATTGTGTCAGACCTTAACACCATGGCTAAGTATGAGGGCCTGCCATTGTTTATTTCCTGAACCATTTCTGAACCGACATATTAGCTAGTTGTTCCAGTGAAAACCCGTGGGAGTGTTTTAATACAGGCTCTAACTTGACATCCTGCAAAGTGACAAGGCTCGGTACACCTAGCCTTAAATTGCATCCACATTGGACATAATTGACTGTTCACTTGACTCCTAAAATGGCAAAAATCATCCATTGCTGAGCAGCAGTTAGGGATGGCATGGCTGTCCAGCTTAAGATTGAACACCATGTTAAAAGTGTCCACAGGGCTGAGACAGAGGGGGCATAATTTGGCGACACAGTTTTGACATTATATTTCCTAAATGCCAAAAAGAAAAGTCTGCCTCTTTGTTTGGCAGTTTATAATGAAAGATGCAGCTCTCAGTTTGACTGTGTATTTGTTTGCTGCTTCTTCTCAACAAATCACTACACTGAGATGATTTCAAAGTTTCTTGTATTTTCTTTTTGTCTTTACAACAATCACATTAAATATGGAACAAACAAAGAAAACTGAGATTCCCTTGAGGAGATGGTCTCACTTCTTGTTCCAATTCTTGGTGTAATCATCTGAGCAACTGAAACAAAGCCTGACTCATCACTCTTCACGTGTTTGTCGAGTCATTCAACTGCAAAGCTATTCTGTAAGGAATAACTGTTAGCATATCAAACAAACAGGTTGCACACCTGCTGGTTTTGTCCAAAATTTTTGACCTAAGAAGAAAAATGATGCTGGTTTCTTTCCCTTGTTGACTTCATGCTTTCCCAAACACCAGGTTCAGCATGGCACCTAACAGGACCCCCAGACATCTGCAGCCCACCTCCCAAAGATGATCCTCTCCTGCTTCATGTTGGGCTGTAAAACCTCCAACCTTTCGACTCCAGAGGCCTGTACCATAAAGATGAATTTTCTCTTATTAAAGTAACTTCAGGATTAACCCTAGATTTTCCATTCTGCTTTTTCACTTCTTACCTGGATAAATCTCCATGGTTACTCATTCTGAACAGGTAACCTGCTCCGGAGCAGGTTAAGACCCTGGATCAGAGATCAACAAAAGCTCCACCTCCTGACCAATCAGCTGTCTTAGAAAATGACCTGCCCATTCTTCGACAATACAGTCAGAGTTGGTGCGCGGGGCACTAAGGAGAGGGAGAGTTTTTAAGGAGAAATATAATCCTTTTGATGTCCTGATGACATCCTATATAACATACAGATTTTCATAAGAGGAGCTATGTCTGTCAACCAATGGAGTCAAATGTTCCAAATGTATCGCACCACTGTTTGTTAACAATAAGTCACACATGGCACAAGTGCAGACACATGAATTTATGGATACGTATGACTACTTTTCACGCCATCTCTGTGAGGAATTAATACTCAAACTGAAAACACGCTCATATGGCCACTGAGGAGGGGCTTTGCTCCAGACATTAGTGTGTGGTGAAGTGAAATTAAGTGATCAGAGTTCTATTTGTTTGTATTGTCTAATAATGTGATACTGTAGAATCTCTCAAATTCATGCACTGTTGGGCATGGCCTTTCTACACCATGTAGCAGAGACAGGTCTACTCCATATAGTGTAGACAGCCAGTCCACACTGGCATGAAAAGCCAGCATAGACAGCTTGTGCCACCTGTGAGATACATCCATGTACAGCAGGCTCTCTTTTCCACTGTGTGCCCTCCTCACTCGTGGTAACAAGGTATGGTAAGGAATTAAGTTCAGTTTCTGGTTCCAATAATACCAATTGAAACAGTAAAGATAACAAAATCATCTCTTGTTGTGTTGATGAACTCAAAAAGATTGCCTTACATTACTTAGACTATTAATGTTATGAAAAAAGTTAACACTGTCTTGTATTTTTAACAAATATTTTTTCTCCCCAGATTATTTTTCTCAGTGTGTCTTAATGGGTGGTGTCCATTGTTCAATAAACTTGCTCATCCGTCCAAGCATGAGTGAAGGATTGATCTCACTAATTCTCTAAGTCAACCCATGGCTTATTGAGCTGATAGGTTGAAAGGTTAACGTTAGTTGGTATCACCCAGTGAGCCAGCTTCCCACTGTGAATGGAATTTTAACATATAGTGTTATATAGGAAGAGAGACCCTTAGAAAGTGTGTTCTACATCCTGCTGTGCAGTCTAAACACAAACAGGCCAAAGGGAAACATATAGCAATATATATTTTCATAATCTGAATCAGATCAAGGGAAACAGGTGACAGGTGTGAAAGCACCTTTCATCACAAAGGGTGCGAGAAGCATCAAGCGCTGTTCTATAAGCCCACATATAACACACTCATGCAATTCTGATCAAATACAAGCTGATCCATTGATATAGAGTCTGTGATGCAGCGCACAGGCCCGCTGCCAAAGCACAAATGAGGAAGTGTGTTCTCAGATAAAGGCCCAAACTCACAGTGAACTCACACTGTGGCCATGCTGGGCCTTATCACAGACATGCAAATGAGGACTAATTAGGCCTAATTATGACTCCCTGTCTTCAGAGTTCCATAAAAATGTACAAGAGCAGCTTTTCCTTTCTCCGTTTTCCTCCACAAGGCCTGAAACCTGTTTGGCATCGTAACCGGGGGCAACAAACCCTTTCCTTAGAAATTACTGCTCAAATGTTTGTAATAAGACTCTCAGACTACATTTTGTTTTTTAAATACTTGAATGTGTCCATATCTCTGTTTCATTCTATTAAATTTACAAAATGCTTTATGTTCAGTATTCAGAGTCAAATAAAACCTTGGAGTACGGGGTGAAAAGTATGGCACCCAGGGGGAGTTTGGAAGAGAGCAGCTTCAAGCTGGGAAAGCTTGAAACAGAGCCAGATCATGCTGGGAGGATTAGATCCCCAGTGAACAACATGGAGACAACATGGGGATCCCTCAGATAGGGATTAAAGACCTGCTCTTGGGTCAGCCAAAGAACGGGGACATGAGACTTTTATCCCTCCTTGGTAGTATGCAGGGTGCAGATTAGATTCTTATCACTGCAGATCTAAAAGGACTGTTGTTCCGTATGAAGACTCATTCCTGACCTTCACACAATCAGACTCAGTGTTTCCAGTTTAGAGCAATACAGGCCATATCAGCCACTATTAAAGGTCAGATATTTGAGGTGTGTTACATTCCATTTTGTAAACAATTTGCATTCTGCTCATGGAAATTAACACTTCAAGAAAAAAAGAAAAAAAAAAATCTATTCAAGTTTTTCTCTTTTTATTTTTATTTTTTTTGTGGCGACATTTCTATTTGTTAAGTTGTTCCGGGCAGCAACTTCTGGTAGAAAAGTATAACGACCATGAAGCTAATTTGAAAACTACAGTTCTCTAAGAGTCTGTATTGGAACTGGCTGAAGAAACACTTGAAACCACTCAAATCCAATCAAAGGTAAAAAAAAAAAAGAAGAAGAAAAAAAGAAAAAGAAAAAAACTTAATGCTACCTAAACGTGCAGGTATTTCCACTCAAAACAAAGACTAAATCTAAAGTAGTTGCCAAAACAAACAGCTGCTCCAAGTGTCTTCTCACAAGATGGGAGAAATCTCCTTTTAGGGGATTGATGACTGCTAAAATTAATATTTGTCCTTTCGTGTTTTTTTTTTTTTTTTAAATGTAAAAATTTTTTTTTTTTTTGGTGTGTCACATATTTTAATCTTTGTTTTAGACCTTTAGGCGCCACAGTTTTTTCAATCAAATCTTCAGTTCTGAAACCACAATCAAAATGTTGTAGCTTGAAAATGCTCAGAGATAAAGGCGTACTGTAAATGAGAAAAATCATCAGTATGACCCAAAGTTTACAAAGGGAGTAAATTTGCTCATCTTATTTGTATACTATGACATCACCAGGGGTCCATATTAGATAACTTTTACAGTTGTTCTATAAATATCTGCAAAAATACAGCTGCAGATGCTGCATCTATTGCATCTAATGAGAAAAATCATCAGTGTGACCCAAAGTTTGTGATGGGTGTACAGTGACTCAGTTACAGAACATTTGTCATGTCCACTACTCGCCCTCCTCACTCATGGTCACTGACAAGGCATGGTAAGGAATTAAGATCAATTTCCAGTTCCAGAAATACGAAATGAAACTGTAAAAATAACATGAGTATCTCCTGCTGTGTGGATGAACTCAAAAAGATTGCTTCACATTACTTAAATTAATCATGTTCTGAAAAAAAAACACACTGTCTTGTGTTTTGAAAAAAATATTTTTGACTTAAATCCTAGATATATTTGTGTTAAGACAATAACTTGAATTTTCATTGCTGATTTCAGGGATTCTGTTAAGTTTGATTTGCTTTTCCCAAAATGTAGTTTTTTTCAGTGTACCTTAGGAAAACTTGACCTAACCCAAAGATGATCTGTAGATCTATGGGAGAATTGAGACCTTGCTGAGTTTTGTTGGTAGGAGGGCGTAAGACCCAGTTACAGTGGTACAACCTTGGATAACACAATGAATCAGCAGAGTAAAGTAAAGCACAGTAAACATTATGAGAGTGAGTATCCAGTTTGGCTGCAGACTCAGACTGTTGGCAGCGTGTAGTGTTGAATAACTGGTTGTAATTGGCTTAATTGTATGATAAATCAGACTACGTTTACAAATGGACAGAAAACTTGGCTTTATGGATGACAAACGGTTAGGGTTGAAAGTTGTGAGTCCTTAACATATATCTCTGTTACCCCTTCACCCTGTCCTCTTTAACAGGAAGTGTGTGACTATAAGAGTGATCTGCTTTAGATGCCAGCTGTACACACATCCCCTGAAATTAAGAGAGACAGCAGCAGTGATACGATGCTGACAGCCCGTGCCTGTTAAAGCGTAGAGTGGTATCAGTGTCAGCAGCTCTGAAACCAGAGACACCTCCACAAAGAGATTTCTCAGGTGTCTGTCTGAGTAATTCTTTATTTGACCCCAGCTACCTGCCTGTGCACAGCTTTGTCCCAGTGGCTCTGCTCTCTAAATATAATAATTACACCTACGTGCGGGATGATAAATGTAGTGATGTGGTGGGAGTAAACCCCGCAGCAGTGAGTGGTCTTGTTAAATGGATCTCAGCCAAGGCCCTCCAACCAGGACATTAGGGTTTTCTACTTCATTATTTCTCTCTATAACTCCATAGAAGATACAAGAGCAGTCATATTTTACTAAAAAAAAAAAGACACAAACTCGATGAAAGGCCTTCTTTCTCTCTCTTTCTCCTCTTTAACTGAAGGAGAACTTTAAAGACTAAATGAGTTTCCTTCAAATGTGATCCCAGTGGAGGCAAAATTAAGTTGTGTCAAGATGTTTCAAGAAAGTCTTTCGGTTTCATAAAGAAAAGACTGAGTTCAACCACAGAGAGTATAATTTGTTTTCATTTCAGTATGAAGATGGCTTTTTATCATCAATCAGAGACTGTTGCAAGGTGAGGCGGGATTACACTGTAAAATATTATCAGTTGACTTTACTTCAAATTATATATGCAAAGTTGTTGCCTTAGAAAAGTATTGTATGTTAACTTACATAAAGTAGATTTGATTAACTTATTTTTTGTGAGTTTTCAGTACTTAAATGAACTTAAATAAATTATATTCTATTATAGGAACATATATATGCAAAATCATTCCTCAGGTTGACCATGAGTGAGGAGGGCAGGCAGTGGACATGAGACCCTGCTGTACATGGATACATTACATAGGTGACACAGGCTGTCTTTGCCCTGGTATAGACTGACTGTCTACGCTCCATGGCTTAGCCCAGCTGTCAACAGCATACACTGAAAAAACGAACCCAGTGGTGTATTAAAATGTACTACTTGAAATATACTAATATCCACGATAAAATGTTAAGTTTCAGCAGGAACTAGATTTTGTGAAGTAAAATTACATGTATGTTCACAATTTATTCATGTATTTTCAATTACTTGGTTGAAGGAGAAAATTTTACTATGTATTTTCTCATACCATTTAAATATTTTTTTATCTCTGCTAGAAACACCAAAACACTGAGTAAATTTTACGATACAATTTTAGAGTGTGTTTGAATCAGCGCATGCGCCTTGGGACAAACGAAAGTAATCCGCGCATTGAGAGATGTCCGTTGGCAGTCACACTCGATTCATCTCGTTTTCTCTGAGGTAAGTTACAGCTTTATCCATTAAAAGTCTAAAGTTTGTTGTATCAGTTTAAAAACGTTTTATATACATACAAAAATATACATTGTTTTAATTAATTTGTGTTAATAAGTACTACTTAACAAATCTGTTAAACCAGGTAACACTTACTTAATATACTCACAAATTTTACTTAGTATTATTAATTAAGATTTATTTGAAATGACAGCAGTAAAATTTACTCAAAAAATTCTGAGTGCAAATTGTTACGAGGATTTTTTTAAGTTAATGTTATGAGTTGTTTTTTTCAGTGTAGACTGGATGTCAAGGACATCAATAAATATTGTCATTTTCTTCTGTAGAACTCTTGATGAAAATTCCTGTGAATGTTTTTCATTAGCCTCTAATTTGAACAGACATTTTCATTTGCCCACTAAAGCTGCCCATCATGTACTCAGAGTTGAATTATGGTGTATGACTGTACATTATGGAAAAATGCTAGGCAGAGGATGTCAGTCTACACTGTGGAGCATGGACAGCCAGTCAATGCCACAGATTGAAGACAGCTAGTCTATACCACTAAATAAAGGTGGCTCATGCCTGATTCACCCATGTACAGCAAGGTCTCATGTCCACTGTGTGCCCTCCTCACTCACTCACAGTTACAGGGTTTGGTTATCAACTTGTTTGATAGGTTACTGCCATGACATGAGTTGTCAGAACTTATTTCGTTTGAGCTTTAACAACTAAACATTTATGGTCAACTTTACATGGACATTTTGAGGCAACTGTTTTCCTAAAATTTTCAAGTAAAGTCAACAAAATAAAGTTCTTTACTGAGTTTAAGTGAGTAGACTCAACAGAGTAAGCTAAAATAAGTTAAGGTAACATTTTTGTTTTAAATAAGATTTACTATTACATTTTACAGTGCATCCTGAGACAGGACTAAAGATACTGATTGAATATTTGACCGTTTTTCAGTGGAGACGTCCTGAAGCCATGAACCAATGAAGGAGCTGAGCCACACTTCCTGTCTGACTCTCTGTTTGCCAAGTCTCGACTGTTAAAAGTCTTACACACATGTTTTCTATTTACAGGGAGAAATTTCACAAACAGCCTCATCCCCTCTTAACTCTGCAACATTGCTTGTAGTATATGTCGCCAGGATCTTTTTTTTTCTTTTTTTTTTCTCTACTTTGCTCCATCTGCTCTGGTTTTCTCACCCATCGCATGCTGGAAAGAGTTTTAAAGTTATCTCAATGTGGTTTCACTGACACTGGAATGTTTTGATTCCTACACCCCTCTTCAAAATCTGGGGACCAGTTGAAAAATTACACAAATTTACATTTTTCACTCTTAGATCTTGAAATAGTGTTAAGTGGAGTTTTAAAATGCAAAAAGAGGGAAATGAGAATGAGGCAAGGAAAAGAAATGAGTAAGCAATTTATTGGAAACAACAGTTGAGGGTAAATATTCTGTTCATCGGCTGATCAAAAGCTTAAGACCAAAGACATTTAAGAAAAAATCTGCACAAAAAAATTGGATTCAATCATTATTATTATTATTATTATTATTATTATTATTATTATATTTTGTAAACTCTCTGATAGTAGCTTACTCTTTGCTTTGAACACAACAAGTGTCTTTAACTGTTAAATCTTTCAGTTTCAATAAACCCAATGTTAAAAACAGCTTGTTGGTCTGCTCTCTGTAGTGTAATATAACACAGAGTTTTAAATATGGATGTACTCTGTCCACAAACTCATGAAAACGTTAATCTCTATAAAATTATCTAAATTGGGTTGATGTATTTTACACGAGCTCACTGTTGGTCCAAAGTTTTCATCCTGCACCTGTGTTGGCGTGAAGATCTTCTCTTCTGACTGTCCTCACTTTGCTGCCAGAACAGCAGAATCTGAAAACATACAGACAGTTTGAATACAGCAGATCAAGCTTTATTTAATTCAAGGACAGAGGTAAAAAGAATAAGCTACAACAATCAGATTCATTCAGTCTACTAAAGAATACACAGTCTTTCAAAAGTTTTGTGCTGGGGAAACTTGCTTTCAACAAAGTTTTTGAGGAACGAGGTTTCACATACCTGTAAATAAAAGTCTCCTGTGAAAGTTTTCCTCAGAACTTCAAACTGTAAACCTGTCCACTTTCAGTTTCACTGCACTGAACTGTTTCATTTCTGAAGCCCCTGGTAGACGTGTGCTTTTCACAGTCATTTCCAACAAATGGTTGCAATTCATGTTTCTCCTTCTGCACACAGACTTAAGCTTGGAATAAGCAAATAACAAAGACACATTCCATCTCATAGCCAGGATTTGTTTCTCTGCTCTTTCTGAAGACAGACTTGCGACTGTGGATCAGGAAGCCAATTGATTTTCTCTTGGCTGTCTGCTGTTAATGAGCATCAGCAATATAATGCCTGTGATATCTTCCATTTGCTGGAGCAGCCAGAGTGCTACTTTGTCAGGCCGAGCATGAAAGAGCTGTGGTTTTCAGATCAGCCTGCAAGCCTGTTCCCTCTTTCCTGCCACCTTCTCATACACTCTTAATGGAAGCAGGACAAAGAGCTGGGTGCGCCGCTTCCTTGTAAATTAGCAGTCTTGGATGTGTCTCATTTGAACACAAAAAGCATGGGGTGCTATGAAGTAAGGCTGTCTTCTGTGTGTGTGTGTTAGTTCGTGTGTGTGTATGAATTTGTGAGGTATGAGCAGCTTTGCCTGCTTCATTCCTCTAGGGGAGGGAGGGAGGGAGTGGGAGGTGAAAGGAGAGATGACAACATGGAGCACGTCTGTCACATTCAGCACAGCTCTGTCCGTGCCCTGGGACAGACCTGTGGCTTGAAGTTCACTTCATTAGTCAGTGTCACATATCTCTGTATCCTGGCTCTACTCAACATGACATCTTTTGAAATTAATATTGAAAAAAGACACAGTTGTAGAATGGAAGTGGTGTTTCCATTGGTGTTCATACTTCCTCTCCTCTTTAGAGTTTTTCAAACGGAGAGACATCAGTTTTTCTTTGGGACAGGGGCAATACAACACCAGAAAAGTTAAGGAATCCTGCAAAAACAGCTGTTTGGATCATTCCACAGATGAACAGGTTGATTGGAAACAGGTGAGTGTCATGACTGGATATAAAAGGAGCATCCCCAAAAGGCTCAGTCCTTTACAGGCAAAGATGGGGCCATGTTCACCACTTTGTCAACACCTGTGTGAGCAAATAGTCCAACAGTTTAAGAACAATGTTTCTCAATGTACAATTGCAAATAATTTATGGATCTCATCATCTGCAGTCCATAATATCATCAAAAGATTCAGAGAATCTGGAGAAATTTCTACATATAAGCAGCAAGGCCCAAAACCAACATTGAATGCCAGTGACCTTTGACCCCCCAGGAGGCACTACATTAAAAACCCACATCATTGTGTGAAGGATATTAGCACGTGGGCTCAGGAACACTTCAGAAAACCATTGTCAGTTAACACAGTTCATCACTACATCTACAAGTGACAGTTCAAACTCTACCATGCAAAGACAAAGTCAGACATCAACAACATCCAGAAACAATGCTGCCCTCTCTGGGCCCGGACCCATTGAAACAAACTGAGGCAAAGTGGAAAAATCTGCTGTGGTCTGATGACTATACCTTTCACACTCTTTTTGGAATTCATGAACATGGTGTCTTCCAGGCAAAAGAGGAAAAGAACAATCTAGATTGTTCTCAGTGCAAAGTTCAAAAGCAGCATCTGTGATGGTATGGGGGTGTGTTGGTGTCCATGGTATCATGGGTAACTAACATCTGTGAAGGCAGCATTAATGCTGAAATCTACGTCCAGGTTTTGGAGCAACACGTGCTGCCATCCAAGCAACGTCTTTTTCAGGGACGTCCCTGATTATTTTAGCAAGACAATGAAACCAAGACACATTCTGCTCCTGTTACAACAGTGTGGCTTTGTAGTAAAAGAGTGCAGGCACTAGACTGACCTGCCTGCAGTCCAGACCTGTCTCCCATTGAAAATGTGTGGAACATTACGAAGCGCAAAACAAAACAACAAAAGACCCGAACTGTTCATCAACTGAATTTGTTCATCAACAAGAATGTGAAAGAATTCCAGCTCCAAAACTTCAATAATTAGTGTCCTCAGCTCACGAACACTTATTGAGTTTTGTTAAAAAGACAGATGATGTAACAAAGTGGAAAACATGAACCAAGCTTTTTGGGAACATTAAATATCTTGTCTTTGTAGTGCATTTTATTGAACATAGGTTAAACAGGATTCACAAATCATTGTATTCTGTTTTTATTTCTGCTTTCCACAACGTCCCAACTTCATTAGAATTTGGGATGTAGATTTTTAAAGCAAAAAGGGGAACAGCTGATAAAAAAACATAACTTGTCTGTTTCTGTACGTTTCATGGTCAAACGCCCAAACAGTGACTTAAATAATTCTTATCCCACTAACAAAATTCATGCTACATGATTTGATAATTTAAAACATATAAGATGAGGTCAGCTCTGACTTTTCCTTCACCTCACTAAATACAGCTACTCTTGCCACTTTCATGAAACATTTTTCAGTGACTCACAGCAACTCATCTGCCCTGAAAAAGTGGCTGAAATTTAGCATTTTACTGCCGGTTTTTGGTGATTTGGCGAGTACTTAGGGTTTGCCGAGCATATTTTACACATGGGAGAGTGCCACCTCTCAATTACAGTAAAAGGGGGAATGACAGGATAAAAAGCAAAGATACTGTGCTATTCATTTCTGCAGATTACTCTTCAATATCAGCGGACAGATTAGCTGAGAGGCCTGCACAAATAGTCCCAATTGTGCCTGTCTGCACTGCAAAATGTGTGGCCATTATATCTGAGACAAGAGAGTGGAGAAAGACATGCTTCTTTGTGTGTGTGTGTGTGTGTCATGGCAAGCCTCCAAGAATGTTAAGCCTTGAGACACTTTGCCCACACGAGAGTTTGTGTGAGTGTGTGATTGTGTGGACATGAAATGGCTTTAAATTGTCCTCCCGGCCATCAGGCACTGCAGTCATGGTTTCCAGGTGATGTCCGCTTATCTCCATGGAGACGTGTCGTTAGGGGAAGTCGTTAGATTCCTGTTAGCCCAGGTCTCTCTGTAGAGATAACGAGATTCAGGCTGACATGGCAGCCAGGATGGCCTAATGTGGAGTTTTCAAATGGCAGGGTCGAGACCTGAAGAGGGTCGCAGAAACTTCCAAAGGGTCTGAGAATATCCACAACACATGCTTTCATTCATGGAGTGTAAAAATACATGTTCCAAAAATCCACACAGAAACCATGTAAAAGAATAGTACATAGTAAAATATTACAGATAATGATTCAAGGTTTAATTATGATAATAAGAAGTCTGCCTGTTGTCTGAGATTCTGGCTTCTAATTCACTCAGGAACCTATGACTCACGACGCCACGCTGCTGGAAATTGCTTGAAAATCACTTTCCGTGGTGTTTGAACGTTTCTGCAGTTCTGCGGAGAACGCTCCCTTCATTTACCCCCGATCATTTCACCGTGACAAAGCTGGCAGCAGAGACAGAACCATGAGAGAGCTGTGCAGTATGATCCAGTCAGAATCAGTCAGGAGACAAGTCGTTACTGTAAGAGTGAAATTGCTCAGTTTCATGCACTTTTGCTCCTCCAGTTCTGTTATTTTTTATTTATTTTTTTCGTCAAAGTCCTTTCATGTCAGTAAGAAATCATTAATCTCAAAGAACAGGAATCAGAAAGTTCTGGCCACACTTTTTCTGATCTGACGATGACAAACATGTCAACAGTGCAGCTGTGAGGCTGTTCTCCTTCACTTTATCTTTACATTGACTTTACCTCTCATGAAAGTCTTCATCAGCCTTCATTATCTGATTTAGTTAAGTGGTTCACATAAGTGATTCCATTCAGGCTCTATCTGCAAAGACGTTTAAGCTTAAAGAGAAAATATCCACTTCCTTTATATTTGTCACATTTCAACAGGAAGACAGTAGCTGTGTGTCCATTACACCTTTTTCAAAAAATAAACCTGATATTTCTGAAGTTTAGATTAAGTACCAGCAGTGTTTTCTCCCGGAGGCCAAGAGAAACAAGGCTCCCCTTTTTTTCCAGACCGTAGTTGTCATTTACTAAAAACCTAGATTTAAACAGCTTCAGTTATTCTTCTGAGCTGTGTTCCTATCATCTCTCCCCCATTTCTCTCCTCTGATTGAGCATTTTACACTCAGTGAAACAGCGCCCTCTAAACGTAACATGGTGATGAGCGGTGAAACACTGTTACACTCTGTATGTCAGTGAGGAGGCTCAGCCATGTTGGTGTCCCTTGGTGGGAAAAAAAAGGAATGATTAACCAATCAGGTGAGGCCACCTTCATGTCACTGCCAGCCTGTGTTTAGTCAGGACGATACCAAGGGAAACCTGCCACCCTTGGCTTCACACCAATCAAATCACAGCATCATTACGAAGTCACTGAAATGAATGAAATAGTGAAAGATTAGGAAGTTTACCTGAGCAGATGCAATTATGATTGTTTACAGCCGCTGGCACTAGGTTGTTTTGTTTTTGTCTTTTTGGTCATGTTGTATAATTGAATATTTGGCCTAGTTTTGAATAGAAATGTGTGGAAATTTGTGTATGTCGAGCACATACAAATGAGTGTGTGAGTTGTGAACAAAAAATGTATGCGTCTGCTGATTGAGTTTGTGAATGAACACGTATTTTATTCACTATCAAATCTATATTGAGCTTTAAGTGACCAGTTGTGCATTGGGGGGAAGGTTGGTTACATTAGTCAGAAAATGCTTAAGTTAATAAGATGTTGTTGATGTTGATGTATGTATGCGTGCGTGCTTGTATGGATGTGTATGTGTGTGAGAGAGAGCATGTGTCAGTGAGTGTCTGTCTGGTCACAGACGTGTGTAGGTCCTGGTAAAAATGATATCAGGCGCTTTAATAGCTCACCTGGTTACATTATATTATACATTATGATTACATGTGAGGGAGTTGCAACCATGTGTTTTTTTGCAAAAAGAGGTATTTCCATGTGCTTTGTTGATGAACTTTAATGCACAGTCTGTGCAGTAGAGAATTTGAGTGGAACCAAGTAACAAAAAAGCAAATAATATGTTGATTTAAAAAAATATATATATTTCTTTAATTTTAAAGATCTAAACTCTCTTTAGCTCTTTTCCCCAAGTTTCTTATATCCCGGATAAAAAACTACACAGAAACAGCAGCTGTCATTCATCATGAAACAAGACTTAAAACTTGTTTTTTTCTCATGTCATAACCCATGACAAATCAACTCCTCAGAAAAAAAGTGGATTTGAACACAATGCAATCAAATATCATCTGCAGTGTTTCATTAAAGTGAGTACACCCCTCAAATTTGTGAAGATATTTAAATATATCTTTTCATGGGACAACACTGACAAAATGACACTTTGACACAATGAAAAGTAGTCTGTGTGCAGCTTATATAACAGTGTACATTTATTTTTCCCTCAAAATAACTCAATATATAGCCATTAATAGCTAAACCCCTGGCCACAAAACTGAATACACCCCTTAATATCTAATAATATAAATATCTGCAGAAATGTCAGGGGTGTACTCACTTTAATGAAACACTGTACATATCACCGCAACGTAAGGATGAGAGAAACATTTCTACAAAGTGTTTTTTTTTTTTTTTAAGTTTTACCAGCTCTCATCATGAATGCATTGGGAGATGTAGACTTTGATCTATACTGCAGCCAGCCACCAGGGGGAGCAGTTTTTGTGG
Source organism: Thalassoma bifasciatum (assembly GCA_008086565.1). Classification (NCBI taxonomy): domain Eukaryota; kingdom Metazoa; phylum Chordata; class Actinopteri; order Labriformes; family Labridae; genus Thalassoma; species Thalassoma bifasciatum. The sequence goes on along the minus strand of RPOG01006413.1, from coordinate 5,767 downwards.
AGACTTCAGTTAGAGCCCACTGTCATGGTATCTTGATGATACAGTCAATGTTCTACACAGAGTGGGGCAGAGGAACTTCATCAACATTGTTTGATTCACACGTGTTCTTTGAAAATCTGCAGGAAACAAAACATTTTGTTTTACCTGAATCCTGATTGGTCTTAATCTCCCGCTTTGGAATAGTCAAATGTTGGAGGTTATGAAATTTACCAGCAATAATACTTGGAAAATACTGGAAACTTGTGTCCTTGAGTAATTCCCATGAAACTCAAGAAGAAGCTCCAGAGCACATGGACAAGTTCACAGTTACAAAAAGCATGATGCCTCCATTTCAGCAGAGGGCCCCATGTTTTGGCTCACGTGTTAGAAGGAAATTCCCAGCTTTCAGCTTATTGCACTTTTAGCACTGACTGAACATGATTGTTCTCTTAAGCTGCATTTGCATCCAGCGTCTCCAGCAAGATGCAGCCTTTGCACCTGAAATGTGTGGAATATTGAAGAAGAGTATGCAAGTCACAGCCATCACCACCAAGATCCCTGCAACGCATACACTCTGAAGAGATGATTGAAATTATAATACTGTTCCCTCAGTGCATGCAAGTACGCTATCAGACACGCCTCCACTCCGAATGCTGCTCCCATTTGGATTCCTGACAGATCTGAATCAAGAAACACTATAGTGAGGTGAGACTCTTATTGCACAAAGGCGCTGACGAGTTAAAATCCTGACAGACATTTCTTTGCAGTGATGTAAAAATATCTGTTACCATTTGGACAATAAGCAGAGCATTTGAGGAATGTTTAGCTTTTTCCTCTTCATTCTACACTGATCAGAATCCTGGGCTAAACCCTTTAACGACGGATGTGTCTGCGCCAACACATTCGCTTTTTAATGCCCTTTGTTCTCACAATCGGAAAAATCCCAACAGTTTCTGAAAGCTGAGACATTACTCTTTCAGCCAATATGAGGTTATTTTCTCTCACGCATTTCAGGAAACCCGCAAGTAAACACACAGACCATGGAGTGGATGGGTGAGAGGGAGACACAGAGAAAAGAGAAGTTTGTCCAAAATTGCCAAAAAGAAGATCTTTTCGGGTTAAAAAACCTCAAATGAAGTTTCTGCATGACTCTGAGACAAAGGAGCATCCGAGAGCAACTTCATTAGAGAAAAGGTAATGTTAGAGAGCACCTCATTCATCCTAAAATTCAGCCCATTTATCTGGTTTTTACTTCCCTTTCAGTGTAATTTAAAGCTTGTAATGTGTGGTGACTCATTCAGAAGGATGTACTGAGTCTTATTTGTGCAATATGTGAGTATTTCACTGTTGACAATACTTAGTAACCTTTTTAGCATGGAGTAACTTCCTGTGTTTGTACCAGAATGTGTTTTTTACATTGTGCGCAAAATAGTGCATGACATTTTTCTGCGGTCTCAGAAATGTGTTTCAAGTCTTGTTTTTGCTGTGTGAGCGTTGTTTGGGGCTTGAGTTGTTGCTAATCTTTATAAATACTGAACTACTCCTTGTTTGTACCGTACAATAGGCGTGAGTAGCTGAATATCTTTCTCATTTACTTCCAGATAAAGTTTTTCTGTCAAGAATAGGAAAAAATCCTTCATTGGCTTTTCTGCAAAGAGAAGTACAAGATCTGAGATTCTGGTAATGCTGTGAATACCTCTTTTTATACAAAATAAGAGAAAAAAAATCTCATAAACGTCAGTGTACATATGATTGTGAACGTTCCAATTTTCAGTTCATCCTGTAGAATTTATTGATTCTGTTTGTTTGAAGAGTTTTTCTTCACTAAACGTCTATCATCCAATTCTCTTTGGGTTTTTTAAATTTTAAGTGTTTTTCTCTCACATAACATGTAAATTTACACCAGATAATGAAGTTCAATGTATTCCAGAAAAAAATAGATGGAAACACTCACTCACCGGACATCTTTTTGACCGCTTTATGGTCAAGATAAGCAAAATAGTCCAGGTAGACATTTTGGGGCTCAGGTCTTAAAGAGTTAAAATATCCAACATGTTGCGCTTTAATAAAAGTGTTGACTACAATTAGAAGAAAAACACCAATCTAAAGGTAGCATAAAGCACACACCAAGCAAAACTCAATCAAAGAAAACAGAGTGAGTGTGTGAGGAAGTTGCTTCTCTACACTGTAAAACCTGATGAGTAAGTTCAACTCAAATGATTTGAGGAAACCGGTTGCCTTGAATCATTTAAGTTCATTAACTTACACTGTATAAGTTCAGAAAACTAATTCATTTGAGCTCAAGTTACTTAAATGGGTCATTAAAAAGGAAACAGTTGGCCCAACTTAATCGGATTGTTTCAATAGGTAACACTTAAATGAATTAAGTTATTTGAAATTATGTGAGTAAGTTAAATTAACACACTTGATTAAGTCAAATGAACTTAATGATTCAACTTCCTTCAAATCAACGTTTTAATCTAACTTGGAGCTTTCAGTTGTTTCAACTTGATAATGTGCATAATCCAAAAATAAAATATTGCTCTTTTCTAACCCAACATTCTACCCTATAACATTCATACTTTTGAATAAAAGTTTGATGACAAACTTTAGATAACTCCTGTTATATTTTCAGGAACCAGAGCCCCTACCACATCAAGCACAGACACCTGCACGTTCAGGGGTGGACTGTGTCATGAGCTCTAATATCTACTATTCTCCCTCCTCACTCACGGTGACAAAACCATAAACCTTGATTTGGCAAACCAGAAACTTTTGTGTTATCAAGTTGAAACAACTGAAAACTTTAAGTTCGATTAATGCAAAACATTGATTTGAAAACAGTTAAATTATTGAGTATATTTGACTTAATCAAGTGTGTTAATTTAACTTACTTACGTTATCTAAAATAACTTAATTCATTTAAGTGTGACCAACTGAAACAATTAAGTTAAGTTGGTCCAACTTTTCCCTTTTTTCATGGCACATTTAAGTAACTTGAGCTCAAATGAATTAGTTTTCTGAACTTATACAGTGTAAGGTAATAAACTTAAATGATTCAAGGCAACCGGTTTCCTCAAATCATTTGAGTTGAACTTACTCATCAGGCTTAACAGTGCATTAAAGTAAGTGAAACATCAGAATTCATTATGTTAAGATGAAATAAATCAAAGTATTACATCAAGTCAGTAATGCAGGTTTTTAATTTTACATTTTACCAAAAAGAAAAAAAAACACTGGCAACCTTAACTTAGAAAAAGAAGTATAATTTATTAAAAAAATTATATTACTGCAGCTGATCAGAAATTCCCTTTTTACAGTGATATGGTAACACATGGATTAATTTCATTGTTTAATTTCAACTAAGTTCACTAAACCTGTTTCATTTATTGTTCTATAAATGTTCTATAAATTATATAATATAATATTAATGTTCTATAAATTGTTCTTCATGAGAAGCATTTTTAAGAGCTTACTGAAAGTATGTGACTGAACATATTTAAAATAAAGTTAGTTGAAATTACACTAATTTTTTTATTCAACTTGTGGCAACTCAAACCAAATGAGGAAACCAATTGCCTTAAACCACTGAAGTTGTAAAAACTCAATACAAGACAAAAATCATTGGCAGTTTATTTATTGACTTTCACTTAAAGAATTGAAACATCATGTTCTTGCATGGCAGAAAAAAGTGTGCTTCTTCGATTTGCCATTACAGACAATATTTGTCTTATTGCTAATATTAAACACCACATTACAATAACAGTAATCCAAACTTTTAAATGGCATGCAGCACCTCTTGTTTTTATTGAAAAGTCTTTTTCCAAATATTTCAGACTCTGCCAGCCCTGCCAAGATGGCAGAAACATAATTTCACCGTGGATTGGTTACTTTGATATAAACATTTTACATTTTACATAAATGTATCCAGCTTATGAACTTTGACCCATTTAAAACAGAACTTACATGTGTTTAAGATTATGTTTTAACATGACATGACCCTTTTCAAGGTATGGTTCCTTTGGACATTATCATTATTATTATTATTGTTATTATTATTATTATTATTATTATTATTATTATTATTATTATTATTATTATTATTAATATCTTAAACCTTTACCATTATATAAAGATCATTTAAATGGTTAGTTGTCAGTAAAGACATTTTCAAGATTTTAATGTCTATGTCTTTATTCATCTACACATTACACCTGGTGACTAAAACAGTTTACACGTTAACATGTTGAAAAACATTTAAAAAATCAGGCTCATCAACAGAAAAACATTGACCATTTAAACACACACAATGTTCAGGTGTAAAACTGGAGGAGCCTTTTTTCCACCCAATGTGTCCAGTTTTTGTGCATTCAAGCAAAACATCTCACAAAGATGTTGTTACTTTTTTAAACAACACCTCCACATCTTACTCTTGCTCATTTCTCAGAGCTTCTGCTGAAGAACACCTTACACTCTGAAAAGTATTCCTGCACCGAAACAAATAATTTATGCCGAAACTTCAACTTTAAGTGATTAAATCACAGGTGACTTTTCCACATAACTTTATTACATTTTTTAAAGGTATGATATTCTCAATCCTTTTACATCAATACACTAGTGGACAGTTGTTGCATGGACATGTATTTACAAGGGGCTCACTGCTGTGACTCTTTGTACAACAAGTACAACTGTTACCCAATTGTTTAGCAAAGCTACAGCTTTCAAGTTGTACCCAGAATGCCTTTAAGATTAACCTTACTGTTATTGTCACCGTGAATGAGGGGGGGCAGTGGACATGAGAGCCTGCTGTATGTGGCAATATCACATATGAGCCACGGGCCGTCTACTCTCTATGGTGTAGGCTGGCTGTATACACTCTACAGAGTGGACCAGCCAACTACTCCTCACAGTCATATACTGTAGTCCAACACACAGTACATGACAGCAGCAACAAGTGCCAAGCAAAATCAAAGTAAAACATCCCAGTTCAAATGAAAAGCTGATAAATATCTACAGGTATTGTCATGGATGATTGAACCATTTCTTATGGATTCCCAAGAGGAACCGGTTCTCGATACCCAGCCCTGTTCCTTACCAAACCTTGTCACCATGAGTGAGGAGGGCACACAACAGACATAAGTGCCTGCTGTACAAGCATACCAGACACAAGCTGTCTACACTTCCCAGTAAAGGCTGCCTGACTGCCCATGTCCTACGGCATAGGCAGGTTGACTGTCTTTCCTGCATGGAGGAGGTGAGCTGTCTATGCTCTGCAGCATAGGCCATCTCTGTTTCTGCACTCCATGGTGTAGGATGGCTTTCTGCGTGCACCCCACGATGCAGGCAGGCTGACTGTCTATCCTGCATGGTGCAGGCAGGCGTGCTGTCCATGCTCTGCATCATAGACTGGTGCTGTGTCTACACCGGCTGTCTGCACCAAGGCATTCATGGCTAAGACTTATAGCTCGTATATCACTGTAATGTACATTGTCATGTACTGTAATATGACATACAGTGAAAAACTGGCAGCCAAAAAACAGTAAAATAATTAGACCAAACAAAGGTTCAAATTAAGGGCTTATCCATAGTCATCAGGAATTGCACAGGAATAAACAACATTATTTCCTGTACCTCAACATCCAGAGACCGTTAGAGTGGTGACAGCTGGTCTGGTCCATGGAGGACAGACAGCTGATCCACACGACTGTATAGACAATCGGTGTACACTGTGGTGCGTGGACAGATCTAAACCACAGTGCACAGACAGTCTGTGTTGTGCTTGGGTGGG
>RPOG01006412.1:0-24134 GCA_008086565.1 Thalassoma bifasciatum | reverse complement strand
CTTCCTGTTTCTCTTATGTCTGTTTTACCACATGATTTGCGCGGTATTTAATAGATGATGGTGCGTTTGTGTTGCTATTCTGTCTTTTGGGTGTACTGGTAGTTGGCAGAGTTTTGTGTATGGTTTTATTGCCGTGTTGATGTGGTGTTTTCTCATGACTTGCTGAATTGGTTCCGTTATCCCCCGAATATATGGAATGGTTATGATGTCCTTGGGTTTGTCAGCTTCCTTTGGTATCATTTTTTTCTTTTTTGTCCTTTCTCTTCTTTTCTTTGTTTTAAACTTATTGTTTTACTTTGTTTATTGCCCATTTGGGATATTGACAGAGTGTAAGTGCAAGTTGTGTTTTTCCTCCTTCAGTCGGTCTCCTTCTTCAGTTATGGTTGTGGCCTGTTCATACAGTGCTCTGTGAACTGAACACTAAGAGTTTGTGTGCTGTAGGGTGCTCTGATGTCCATAGACGGTATTAGTCCATATGTGTGGGCTTCCTGTAAACAGTAATTTTGATGCTGCCATCCTTTTTGTGGCGAACAACACCAACAACCGGGAAAGGGGGGGCATACACCCTCTCCCATACCCGGGACACCATCCTCAAGGGAACACCCAGGGTGGAGGTGGTGCAGTCGGCTTGGCGGACTCTGACAGGCCTGCCGAGCTGACCAGCTGTTAAACGACACATCAGCAGCAAGTCTGATGATGCTTCTAAAGAAGGCTGCAGGTGCAGTCAAAACTGACATGCAGGTAAAACATCTCACACTTTCTATTTGTCTGAACAAATGAAAAGAAAAAACTTATCTTATAAGAAGACAAGATGAACATTTCCAATGTGTGAGAGATAAAAGTTCTTAAAAATGAAGTTTCATGGGAAGCAGAAATGTAATGTCTACATACGTGGACGCCAGGTCTTAAGAGGTTAAACTGGGCCTATAACCATGTATAACTATACCTTGTTATTATACATTCTGTATTGAGCTATTCTGGGAACATGACAGAGCCAGTATGAAACATGCAGCTGTGTGATTGGCAGAGCAGTGATAGAGGCAGATCTTCCTCTGTCTTGAGCAGCTAGAAGTGAATGCTGAGTGAATCTGAGTGCAGTTTGAGAGAGCTGCTGTAATAATAACAACAACAACAATAATAACAACAACAACAATAATAATAACAAATTTTATTTAAAAGCGCCTTTAAGGACACCCAAGCTCGCTGAACAGAAGGTTAAAAAGCAGAACAATAAAAAAACAATAGAATTAAAACAACAACAACAAACATTCAGCTGTGTTGCTGAAAGTTCATTTCTGGCTAAAAGTGAATATCTTTAGCCCCCATGTATCCATTGATGTGTGTTCATAAACAATAACATGAGTAAATTAGGAACAAGTAAATTTGGGAACAAATAAAATAAATTGCCTGATCAACCAAAAATGTCACAGACCCCTGCAGTACCTCCACAGACCCCTTAAGGGCTACGGACCCCCTGTTGAAGACCTCTGCTCTATCACAAGAGTGGCTCTTTCTGAACTTATTCAAGTGGTGTTTAACTTCAACAGAAAAACTGGTGCACAACTCTCATATGAGAGTCGTCCATTAGGTTTAGAGATCCAGCTCTTGCAGTCACATGCTAAAGTGTCTTTTAGCCAGACACTGAACCCTTCATTGCTCATTGGTCAGTGGTGTGTAGATGGGTATACATGGTATATGATAGAACTCTTCACCGTTGGAGTGTGAACGTGGTGTGAATAAGTGAAAGAGATCTGAAGAAAGCTTTGAATAGTCAGCAAGACCACAAAAGTACTAAATAAGTATTGGTCTGTGTACCATTTACAGTTAGACACCCACTCATGTTTATCCATGTTCACAATGAGGTATGCTCTTAGCGCCCCCTGCAGGCCTGGAGCACTTACACTCTGACCCTTAGGTACTTAATTCTATCATAGTTTATTGTGTTTCTGCCATAGTATTTTTCTTCTAGGCTTCATGTTTTTACCAGCAGAGATTTTTTGTTGTAGCATGACTTTCAGACTGCTCTGCAGGCTGTTGTCCTTTGTGGACCACCGTACTGAGGCTGTGATTAAATTACACCCTGTAGGAGGAAAACTGAAGCCATGACTGAGCCCCAGAGTCAATGTGAAGGGATGACCCATCCTGATACAAACCTGACTCGGTGTGACGGAATGTAACCCTGTGATACACACACACACACACACACACAGACACACACACAGACACACAAACACACACACACACAAACGCACACACAGACACACACACACACACACAGACACACACACACACACACATCAACACACAAATACAGACATGGTGGTGTGACGGTAACCAGAGGAGACAAACCATCATCAGTGGTTAAATGTGGATGAGCATCAACACACAGAGTGTGTGACGGGTTGCTAGGTAACAGAATAAGCCAACATCCAAAGAGAGAGAGAGAGAGACAGACAGACAGACAGACAGAGAGATACGCAGAGGACACTTCCTGCTGTGTATCATCAGGACTCATTACTCAATAATAGCTGATGTATGTTGATGTTCACTCTCACATGCAGGTAAAGTTTGGAAGAGTAGGGTAATGATAATCATGATAATCATATCGCAGTCATGCAGGCACAGTATCATATTTTTTTATAACACTGGTATCGGATATATTGGTTATATGCTTGTGTCGACACCAACAGCACAAGTATCAGAATTGGTATGGGGAGGTAAAAAAGGTATCAGAACATTTCTAATGAAATATGAATGACATATACCTAAAACAGGGCCTGAAATAGGGGCTGGAACATGGGCTAAAACAGGGGCCCCAAGCTGAAACATGGACTAAAATGTGGGCTAGAACAGTAGCCTAAAGATCAGTGATGACCTTTTCTTCATCACTTTGTGCATCTTGTTGTCTGGTTACACTGCAGTGTTGAATCTACAGTATTGTCCCTGCTGTAGGTATGCGTAGATTTTTGATGCAGAGGTTGCAGGTGGAAGACAGGCAACCCCTGGGGCAGACAGGTCTCTATACTTGAGACCCAGAAAACATCTTCCTTCCAGAGTAACGAAAAGAGCCTCCGAGGAGTCTGATGATCAGGTTTTCTGTTCCTTTGTTCTGGTTATGTTATTCATGACAGGTGCTCTGAATCAATGCAGCACTTTTTAAAAAATAACGCAAACAGCAACTTGTTGTTGGTTGCTGTTCTCCAGCTCCTCCCTAAACACAGACAGTGACATAATATGGGCTGAACCTTCCAACAGATTGTTTGGATTCGAATCCACAGCCTCCTTGTGCTCGAGAAATGTATCTTTATTTTGCGTGCTTCATCCAGGAAGACTTCGTTTAAGCACATATGCTGCTCATAGCAGCCAGTAGAGGGTGCTACCAAAGCCTGAGGGGTTCCATTTGTTCTTCAATGCAAGAGTAATCGAAACCTGTTTGTTTATGCATTTATCTCCATGAGGTTTGAATGCTTTAAGTCCCGTTTGTTCTCTGATAGCACAAAGGTTTGACTGAACCTATGTCTGAAGTGTGAGCTCAGGAACTGACCCCTCCTTTCTCTCCTGCACCACATGCAGCTCCAGAGGCAGCACTTTGACTCTGGTCACACTCATTTAGTGGCGTATCCAGAGCTGCAGGTTATGTTATTTCCTCTTGGCCTGCAGCAGCAGCAGAGTGTTTTGCAGCAGCATATTCTGCTGTTTGCAGGCAGAATGGGTGATAGTTTCACATTAGACCGAGGCAGAAGCGGGGCTTTGAACAGGTTAATGTGTGAGCAAATGAAGCGTGCGTTGCCTGCATGTGTCTGCAGACAGAGCAGCAGCACTGTGCTGAGTTTTTGGATCATTAACATGCAGCTTCAGCAGCCTGGTATCACACTCATCCGTCTGTCTCTGCTGCTGCTATCTGCTCTGTGCATGTCCAACATTTGTGTTTTTATATAAAAGATGTAGAAAGCAGAAAAAAAGCTCCAGCTCTTGGTTTTTATTATCAGGCCTCTACAGTCAGGTTGAAAAAATGAATGTCCCTTTTCAATTGTGCAGTGATTACGCCTCCTCAAATAGTGGGGTGAAGAGGGACCTTTGAGTCCTTGTGAGCTGAGCGGGCTAATGTAGCTCTCTGGAGGCTGATGGTTTTCCAATAAACTGATGTCCTGGTCCTTTCAGAGCTGCGCTGCAGGGAGCAGAAAAGAGGAAACCCACAAAGCTCCACTCAGGTGTTGATAACACTCTGAGTGTGGTGTAGTGCTGAACTCCATCTAAAAAGGTTGATGAAGTGGTACAGGGTCATCTTTGGTTTGATGATTCACATCAGGCTGGATGAGGAGCTGATCCAGACTGACGGGGCTGACCTGTCCTGGTTTCCTCTGTTTTCATGTGTTGGAAACATGAATCTGGTTTAGAGGTCAGTGTTTTGTTGTCCTTCTAACCTTCAGTATGAGTGTTCAGACTGAATGACAAACTAATCTTCACTCTGAATGTTCTCAATCCCACACATGCTGCTCCATAAGCCCTTTTGATTGGCTGCTTTGTTTGATCCAGCTGCAGGATGTGAGTGTAGAAGAAAGAACAAACTGTGGTCCAAGAGTGAGTCATAAATGTCAGGTTGGTCAGTCCATTGCTGGTAAACTATAATCAACATCAAAACAAGCTCAGGCTGAATCCCCTTCACGTGAACAGGCTAACTGTAGCTAAGCTGCAGAAAATGATGGGCCAACCCATCTCATGTGCAACATATTTACTTTTGCAGGAACTGTAGAGACAGGAAATCGCAGGTTAACAGGAGCGCACCTGGTGTGTGATCTGTGCACTGCATCATCTGGTACCATGTAGACTTCTTCTGCACTGAGTACTAATAATCAATCACAATACACTTGCACTGTATAACACAATACCACGGTAGAACAATGACATTACTGTCTCAATATTTAAACATGTTTATCAACACACATCACATTCACAACAAAAACACAAAAGGTGTTTTACTCAATGAGATGTACCATAAATCCCAGACTATGAGCTGCTATTTTTTCCCCCACGCTTTGAACCCTGCAGCTTAAACAGTCATGCAGCATATGATTTATTTTATGATTTCTTTATGGGCAAACGAGTTTTGTGCTGCCAATACATTAAGCCTTGTCACATCATACCATTTAAATTGCAGAAGAAGTCAAAGTGAACCAACGAAACAATTCAAGTTAAATCAATTCAGACAGCTTTGGCTTTCTTAAAAAAGGTTTTAACAGCAATGTTGATAGACCTCAGATGGGAGGAGACTTGCTATGTTCTGCGATGTCATCAGAAAATAGGCTTTCAATAGTCTAATTTATATATTTTCAATGTCACTCACAGGGTATTAGGCAAACATCATCATGATAACAACAAATAAAAACATACTGCAGTGAAATGCTTTGACAGCGCCAAAACCTAAGACATCAGAGCCTAAAACTGAAGATTTGGAGTCTTTCTTCTCTCTGCGTACAACAGATTGGCATAGATGTGCTGCCTCAGAGCTCATAATCATATTGATGTAAAAATCTAGATTATACTGTTGAAACAGTGTTGGTTCCTCTGTGTTTTATTGCTCCTAAATGTATATTATTAGACATGTATGGAGAGTCAGAGCTCTTTTCCTGTATGTACAGAAATCCAGAGAGGTGAAGTTGGGGTAGACTGCTGAGGTAAAGAACAAGTTCATTGCCTTTGTAGAGCTAACAGAGGGAGAACATTGTGGTAATGCCAGCAGGACAATATAAGGCGAATTATGTTCTCTTTTTGAAGACTTTAAAATTGAAGTAAGATCACGGCTCTTTAGTTATTGTTGTTATAAAAACTCACTCACTCAGACTAGCCATCAGCTGGTGGTTGAATGTTGGGGACAAGATTCAACAAGAACAGATCTTTTGCGCAGGAGCTTTGAAATGTTAAGATGATTAGATTTATTTTGCATAAGAAGTTTTCATTGCACATTATACGGCACAGTGGTTTTTTTTTTGTTTTGTTTTTCTTTTACTTCTGCATCTCTTTGCAACTCTCTGTAGCGTGTCAATGGTGCTTTCAGAATATCACATTTCTTTATACTACTGAAGCTAACCAGGGTTACGATGGCTTATATATGAAGGGAGCAAAAATGACCTCTGACAAAAAAGCTCCCCTAAACTGACACCTATCCACCTGTGGCTCATAGACAGATGTGACCTACACATGTATAAATTTAGTGGGTGCAGCTAATATTCAGGTGTGGTTAATAGTCTGGAATTTAAGGTATCTTAATGAAGTCAAAACTAAGTTTTACAGTGCTTCTGACCATTATTTTTCATCACTGTTTTATTCTCTTATCCATTACTTTATGAAGTTTGTTTATTAAACTAAATCTACTTCAAACTTATATCTTTTATTATTCACTCTTAATGAAATGAAAAACAAGTACTTTACATTTTCTCTTATTACTCTTTAAATCATAATGACAACAGAAACTTCAAAAATGACCCTGTTCAAAAGTTTACACCCCCTGGCGGGGTAGTATGCACAAAAGTTGACACAAATGTGTTTGAATCTCTACTAAAGGTAACCATCCTCACCTGTGATCTACTACCTTGTGATCAGTGTGTGTGTATAAAAGAAAGTGAGTTTCTGAGCTCTTGACAGACACGTGCATCTTTCACTCAGTGCTGTGTTAAAGTTTCTGGTTTCTGTGTCATGGTGAAAGCAAAGGAATTGTCAAAGGATCTGCGAGAAAAGAGAATCCAACAGTATAAAACAGGAAAAGGATTTAAAAAGGTATCCAAGGAATTGAGGATGCCAATAAGCACTGTTAAAACTCTAATTAAGAAGTGGAGAGAGAGGGAATTTGTTGAAACCAAACCATGATCAGGCAGACCAACAAAAATGTCAGCTCCAACTGCAAGGAAAATTGTTCGAGATGCAAAGAAAAACCCTCAAATAACTTCAGCTGAAATACAGGACTCTCTGAAAAAAAATTGGGGTGGATGTTTCAAGATCCACAATAAAGAGACACTTGAAGAAACATGGGCTGCATGGTTGGGTCGCCAGAAGAAAGCCATTTCTACCCAAACGCCACAAACTATCCCGCTTACAATACGCCAAACAGCACAGAGACAAGCCTCAAAACTTCAGGAACAAAGTCATTTGTAGTGATGAGACAAAAATTGATCTTTTTGTCCACAACCATAAACGTTACATTTGGAGAGGCCTCTGATGAAAGCTACACCATTCCTACTGTGAAACACAGAGGTGGATCACTGATGTTTTGGGGATGTGTGAGCTACAAAGGGTCAGGAAACTTGGTCCAAACTGATGGAAGAATGAATGCAGCATGTTATCAGAAAATACTGGAGGAAAATTTACACTCATCAGCCCAGAAGCTGCACATGAGACGTACTTGGACGTTCACACATGACAATGACCCAAAACACAAGGCCAAATCAACCTTCCATTGACTACAGCAGAAGAAAGTGAAGGTTTTAAAGTGGCCATCTCAGTCTCCTGACCTCAATATCATTGAGCCACTCTGGGGAGGTCTCAAATGTGCAGTTCATACAAGACAGCTCAAGAATTTACAGGACCTGGAGGCTTTTTGCCAAGAAGAATGGTCAGTTTTACCATCTGAGAAAATAAAGACCCTCATCCACAACGACCACAGAAGACTCGAAGCTGTCATTGATGTTAAAGGGGGAAATACAAGGTATTAAAAACTGTTTTTTTTTAAAGTTTCTGTTGACATGATTTCAAAAGAGTAAACTTTTTTCCAATAAATCTTCACCCAGCCACTAACCAAGAGTGAAAGAAAGGTTTTTGTATTGTCATTCATATTTTCTGAGAAAAGACCAAAAAAAAAATCAGAAATTCTGCTGGAGGGTGTAAAGTGTATTCCTTTCAAAGGGTGTGCAACTAAATATTGAGTTGAAGGTGCCAACAATTCTGTCTGGCCAATTTTGTGCATTTTGTGTAAAATTTTGTCAATTTTGGCTTTTTTCCTCAGCTTTTTTGTGTCTTTCCAATGCACATCAAGGAAATAATCAGTTCCACCCTATAATTTTTTCTTTCAACTGGTTAATCTGGTCCCATGTCAGCCATTGGACTTCAAAATGGTAAGTGTAACACTAACAAACACATTCTAATGGGCTTTTATGTGACGGTTTGTAGTAACCGATGGAGAGCAGGTGAGACCCAATAGCAGCCGGAGACAGAAGGCAGTGTTAAATGAATTTTATTGCTGAACGGTGCGGGGGGAAAGAGAGCGTGGCAGCGTGGCAGAGGGCTCGTGGAGGCACTGGAAGAACAGAAAGGAGAAGCCGGGTTAGTAACAGGAAACACGGTATGCAGAAAATCGCAATCTAGAAAATTCTTAGTCTGGAACTGGCCGAAATACCACTCAGGAGCGGGAATACTCTGGCGCCTGCTGCTCCACTCTGCAGAGTCTTTATGCAGGCGCTGATCAGGCTGAGGAGGTGCAGGTGTGGGGAATCAGTCAGAGTTGAGGCAGGTGCTGGTGGAGGAGAGGGCACCGCCCACACAGCAGGGGTCACCAGGGCAACCAAGGAAAACAACAGGGGAGTAGGAGGCAGGCAGGATCATGACAGTACCCCCTCTTCAACGGACGCCTCCTGGCGTCCTTCCAGGTTTCTCTGGGTGGGCAGAATAAAAGTCTTTCAATAAGCTGTTATCCAAAATGAGCTTACGTGATATCCAGGATCTTTCCTCTGGACCATAACCCTCCCAATCCACCAGGTATTGGAAGCCTCTGCCCCGGGGCCTGACATCCAAGATCTTGGAGACAGTGAAGGCTGGGTGGTCGTCGATGATCCGGGGGGGTGGAGGGGGAACGGCCGGAGGGCTTAGGGTACTGGTGGAGACAGGCTTAAGGAGGGACACATGGAAGGTGGGGTGAATCCTGAGTGAATCCGGGAGCTTGAGCTTGACAGATGTAGGGTTAATGATCTTGAGAATGGGGAAAGGGCCTATGAATCGAGGTGTGAGCTTACGTGACTCCGTCTGAAGGGGGAGATCACGGGAGGAGAGCCAGACCATCTGTCCCGGACGGTACTCGGGAGCTGGAGAACGATGGAGATCTGCCAGCCTTTTGTTTCTCTCCGAGGACCGAGTCAGAGCTGCCCTGGCGTTTCTCCACACCTCCCTGATTCGTTTCAGGTGCTCCCTCACCAAAGGGACGGCCACGGTATGCTCCTGATCTGGGAAGACTGGAGGTTGGAACCCATTACACGCCATGAATGGTGACATACCTGTAGCCGAACTGGTGAGGGAGTTGTGGGCGTACTCGATCCACGGGAGGAACGAACTCCAAGAAGCCGGGTGATGAGCAACCACACACCGAAGAGCTGTTTCCAGGTTTTGATTTGCCCGCTCCGTCTGGCCGTTTGTCTGGGGATGATACCCAGAGGAGAGGCTAGCTGCTGCGCCCACCGCCTTACAGAACTGAATCCAAACTTGGGATGTGAACTGGGGACCTCGGTCAGAGACAATGTCAGAGGGAATACCGTGGAGCTTGAAGACATGGAGCACAAGAAGATTAGCGGTTTCAAGAGCAGAGGGAAGTTTGGGAAGGGGCACATAGTGAACAGCCTTGGAAAAACGGTCAATGATAGTGAGAATGACAGTGTTACCTTCAGAGGGGGGTAATCCAGTGATGAAGTCAACAGCTATGTGTGACCAGGGGCGGCTCGGAATGGGTAAGGGGCACAGCAGACCAGCAGGTGGTTGATGGGACGACTTTCCACGGGCACAGACGGAGCAGGCACCGACAAACTCTCGGGTATCCTTGTTCATGGTAGGCCACCAGAATAATTGTTTTAGGAATTGGAGGGTGCGTGAGGCTCCGGGATGACAGGTAAGTTTGGAGGAGTGCCCCCACTGGAGAACCTCAGACCGAACAGAATCCGGGACAAACAGGAGATTAGGCGGTCCGGTCTTGGGGTCTGGCTGGTTCCTCTGAGCCTCTTTAACAATCCGTTCTATTTCCCATGTGGCTGCTCCGACAATGCAGGAGGAAGGGATAATGGGTTCGGGTTCCTCGGAGCCAGAGGGGGGAGAATGGAGACGAGAAAGGGCATCAGGTTTAGTGTTCTTAGATCCAGGGCGGTAGGAGAGGGTGTAATTGAAACGGCTGAGGAAGAGAGACCATCTAGCCTGTCGAGGATTGAGTCTTTTAGCTGAGCGGAGGTAGGAGAGGTTCTTGTGGTCAGTCCAGATAATGAAGGGGACTGAGGATCCCTCCAGCCAGTGCCTCCACTCCTGCAGAGCCCACACGACTGCCAACAGCTCTCTGTTACCGACATCATAATTTCTCTCAGACGAGGACAGGCGACGGGAGAAAAAGGCACAGGGATGGATCTTCTGAGTCTCAGGGTTCCTTTGAGAGAGGATGGCCCCCACCCCGGTGTCGGAGGCATCCACCTCCACGATGAATTGCAGGGCTGGGTCTGGGTGCTTCAGGACAGGGGCCTTGGTGAAGAGGGCCTTGAGGTGAGAAAAGGCTGCAGCTGCACCGGTAGTCCACTGAAAAGGTGAGGTGGTGGAGGTGAGACATGTGAGGGGGGTAGCAACCTTGCTATAATCCCGGATGAATCGACGGTAGAAATTAGCAAAACCCAAGAAGCGCTGCAGCTCCCTCCGGGAAGTGGGGGTGGGCCAGTTAACCACAGCCTCGATCTTGGAGGGGTCTGGCTGAAGCTGTCCTTTGGCAATGATATAGCCCAGAAAGTGCACAGAGGGAACGTGGAACTCACATTTTTCTGGCTTAACGAAAAGCCGGTTCTCCAGAAGCCGTTGTAGGACGAGGCGGACATGTTGTCTGTGTTCCTCCAGAGAACGGGAGAAGATGAGGATGTCATCCAGATACACAAACACAAAACGATTCAACATGTCCCGGAGAATGTCCGTCATGAGGGTCTGGAAAACGGCAGGGGCATTGGTGAGTCCAAAAGGCATAACCAGGTATTCAAAATGGCCCATGGGTGTGTTGAACGCCGTCTTCCACTCGTCACCCTCCTTTATCCGGACGAGGTGGTAGGCGTTTCGGAGGTCGAGCTTGGTGAACACCTGGGCCTCACAGAGTGGCTCGAAGGAGGGATCGATGAGGGGGAGAGGAGACTTGTTCTTCACTGTGATATCATTGAGGCCCCTGAAATCAATGCAAGGTCGGAGGGAGGAGTCTTTCTTTTTTACAAAGAAGAAGCCAGCACCAAGAGGAGAGGAGGAGGGACGGATGAGACCAGAAGACAGGGACTCTTTCAGGTACTCCTCCATGGCTCCTTTCTCTGGACGGGACAGGTTATAAAGCCTGCTGGTGGGTAAGGAGACCCCAGGGAGGAGATCTATGGCGCAATCATACGGGCGGTGGGGGGGTAAGGTGCGTGCCAGGTCCTTGCTGAAGACAGGGGCTAGGTCATGGTATAGAGGTGGTACCTGTGAGAGATCCGGAGGTTCAGGGGAGGAGGAGCAGCCTTGGGAGGCGGGCACAGCTGACAGCAGGCAGTGGGAATGGCAGTAGTTGCTCCATTTAGTAATAGAGAGTTGGCTCCAGTCTATGGTGGGGTTATGGACCTTGAGCCAAGGATAACCAAGGACCACAGGGGTCACAGGAGATGGGATGACAAAAAGCTGGATCTTTTCACGGTGGTTACCCGATATGATGAGTGTAACAGGAGCAGTCTGATGGGTCACGAGAGAGATGAGGGGACCATCCAGGGCAGTAACTCTCTTGGGTGATTGGAGGGGCTCGAGGGGTATTTGAAGTTGTTTGACGAGGCCTTCATGAATAAAGCTGTCGTCTGCACCAGAGTCAATGAGAACAGAAATGGGGGTGGAAATAACAGAGTCCAGGATAGTTGCAGGAACAGTCATGCGACAATGAGGAGAGCAGGGGGGAGAGGAGGTATGGCTCACCGCGGTGCTCTCAGTCAGTGGTGAGCCCCGGCGTTTAACTTCTGGGGGCAGGAGGCAATGAAATGACCAGAATGTCCACAGTAAATGCACAACCCATGCGTCATGCGCCTCCGGCGCCCTTGAGGATCCAATCGGGTACGGCCCAACTGCATGGGCTCCTCAGGACCAGTAGGGGGAGCAGGAGGTGCCATAGGGGGAGGTTGAGGTGGTAGGGAGCTAGTGAGGGCCGGAAAACCAGTAGGGGGAGCTAATCTATGGTTCCTGTCTGAGTGCTCCCTGGCTCTTTCCCTCAACCTATTGTCTATCCTAATGGCCACTGATATTAACTCCTCTAAAGAGGCGGGTTCCTCCCTGGTAGCTAACTCATCCTTTAGCTGATCAGACAACCCCTTCAAGAAAATACCCATCAGGGCTGACTCATCCCACCGACACTCATTAGCAAGAATCCTAAAATCTATAGATTAGGAGGCTGCCGACTGAGACCCCTGCGAAAGTGCTAACAGGCGTCTGGTAGCCTCTTTCCCCTTAACCGGATGATCAAAAACCTTTCTTAATTCACTAGAAAAACTCTCAAATGAACACAAAACAGGAGAGGAGGAGCTCCAAAGAGCGGTGGCCCATTTAGCAGCCTTACCGCGAAGTAAATTAATCATGTAAGCTATCTTAGCTCTGTCGGAAGGATAACTGGAAGGCTGTAGGTCAAAAACTAGAGTACAATTCAGAATAAACTGACCACATAAGCCTAGATCCCCAGCGTAAGGCTCAGGAGGGGGAACAAAGGGCTCTTTAAGGGGAGAGGAGAGCTGCGGTTGAGGTGCAGCAACAGGGGATCTACTCACAGGTGGGTCTGTGTTCTGCTGGGCTTGGGAGACCATGTGGGAGAACTGCATGTGGAGTTCCTGAAGAGAGTCCATGATATTGTGCAGGAGTTTGTCGTGGCGTCCGATAAGTGTTCCTTGATGGGATAAGGCTTCCTTAACTGTGTCCGGGATTGCTGGGTCCATGATGGCCAGAGTATTCTGTGACGGTTTGTAGTAACCGATGGAGAGCAGGTGAGACCCAATAGCAGCCGGAGACAGAAGGCAGTGTTAAATGAATTTTATTGCTGAACGGTGCGGGGGGAAAGAGAGCGTGGCAGCGTGGCAGAGGGCTCGTGGAGGCACTGGAAGAACAGAAAGGAGAAGCCGGGTTAGTAACAGGAAACACGGTATGCAGAAAATCGCAATCTAGAAAATTCTTAGTCTGGAACTGGCCGAAATACCACTCAGGCGCGGGAATACTCTGGCGCCTGCTGCTCCACTCTGCAGAGTCTTTATGCAGGCGCTGATCAGGCTGAGGAGGTGCAGGTGTGGGGAATCAGTCAGAGTTGAGGCAGGTGCTGGTGGAGGAGAGGGCACCGCCCACACAGCAGGGGTCACCAGGGCAACCAAGGGAAACAACAGGGGAGTAGGAGGCAGGCAGGATCATGACATTTTATTCCCCACCTCAAACGCTACAATTCACCAGGCCTGTGCATTGTTAGGGGTTGACTTGACAATGAGGTAAATTTGTGTCTGACCCTGAGGGCAGATCTCCTGATATATTTACAGACTAAAAGAGAAAAAAATTGATTCCTACAAACCAGCTACCTTATCTTTTCTATGCACAACTTACTTGTCTGCATACAGTGAGAGTAAAAAGTATTTGATCCCTTGCTGATTTTGTTGGTTTGTCCACTAATAAAGACATGATCATTCTATACTTTTAATGGTAGATATATTTAAACATGGTGAGATAGAATATCAAAAAGAAAACCCAGAAAATTACTTTAAGAAATACATTTTAATTGATTTGTATTTCATTGAGGGAAAAAAAGAATTTGATCCCCTAGCATGCATTCGGATTTCTGGCTTTCACAGAGCAGTTAGACACTCCCAATCAACTTGGGAATTGAAGACTGAATTGAAGACACCTGTTCTAACTAATCACCTGTATAAAAAGACACCTGATCAGAGACAGATTCCAAGCTCTCCAACATGGGTAAGACAAAAGAACTCTCTCAGGACCTCAGAGACAGGATTGTTTACCTGCACAAATCTGGAATGGGCCACAAAAACATTAGCAAGATGCTGGGAATCAAAGTAACAACCATTGGTGCAACTGTTAGATAATTTAAAAAGTATAACATGACCATCAACAGACCTCAATCTGGTGCTCCACAGAAGATTTTACCTCGTGGGGTTGCAATGATCATGAGAACTGTGAGAAATCGTCCTGCAACCACTCAGCAGGAGTTAGTGAATGACCTCAAGGCAGCTGGGACCACAGTCACCAGGAAAACAGTTGGCAACACTTTGTGACGGAATGGGTTAAATTCCTGCAGTGCCCGAAAGGTACCCCTGCTTAAGAAGGCACATGTGGAGGCCCGCCTAAAGTATGCCAATGATCACCTCAAAGATGCACAAAGTGATTGGGAGAATGTTCTATGGTCAGACAAGACCAAAATTGAACTATTTGGCCTAAACTGTAAACGTCATGTGTGGAGAAAGACAAATGCTGCCTATGACCCAAAGAACACTGTGCCCACCATCAAGCATGGAGGTGGAAGCATTATGTTTTGGGGGTGTTTCTCTGCCAAGGGCACAGGGCTACTACACCGCATCAGTGGGAAGATGGATGGAGTCATGTACCGTGCAGTCTTGAGGGACAACCTCCTCCCCTCTGCCAGGAAGCTGAAAATGGGCCGTGGTTGGGTCTCCCAACATGACAACGATCCAAAGCATACAGCAAAGGCAACAAAGGAGTGGCTCAAGAAGAACCATATTAAGGTCATGGAGTGGCCCAGCCAGTCTCCGGACCTCAATCCTATTGAAAATCTATGGAGGGAGCTGAAGGTCCGAGTTGTCAAGCGACAGCCCACCAACCTGAATGATTTGGAGAGGATCTGCAAAGAAGAGTGGGCCAAAATTCCCCCTGATATGTGTGCTAACCTTGTGGTTAACTACTGCAAACGTCTGACTGCTGTGCTTGCAAACAAAGGCTTTGCCACCAAGTATTAACTTTTGTCTAGAGGGATCAAATACTTATTTCCCTCAATGAAATACAAATGAATTAAAATATATTCTTGAAACTTATTTTTGTGGATTTTCGTTTTGATATTCTGTCTCTCCATGTTAGAATACATCTACCATTAAAAGAATAGAATGATCATGTCTTTATTGGTGGGCAAACCAACAAATTCAGCAAGGGATCAAATACTTTTTACTCTCACTGTATGTCAGCATTGATCGATAGATTTAACACAAGAAAAAAATATGTTCTGCACTGTATCCCAGTCAACTCCAGCAGTTTTTGCCAGTGCGACTGACATTTCCTCTGCCCTTTGTTTACATTTTAAACAACCCTACCCAGGGTTTTGAACTGAGATTTAAAAAAAATGTTACAGTAGGATGAATGAGAAAACACCTGCACAAAAAGCCACGTTCAGTCGTTTAATCTGCTGGTTTTTTTTAGCACACTACACTCCAAAAAACGGAAACACTAACTTTGACTAATTTTTTTTATTTTTATATCATCTGGTTCCATCTTGATGCATCAAGTTAATTGAAAGCAATAATATCACGTTCAATTTAGTTGACTCTACAATTATTGCTCTCAACCTAATACATTCACATGAACCCAGCTGATGTAAAAAATTTGATCCAAGTCACTGTTTTACCTTTGCTGAGTGTGGCTGGAAAGGGAGAGACATGAAACATTTACTAAAGTTTACAACAAACTTTCACACTGATCACTGACAAAACAACAGTGTGTTATGTACTGTATGAAAACAATATGATAATGTGTTGATTTTTTAGGGGCATTATATGAGTGGGTCAGTAGAGTGCGCCACATGACCTGGAGGTTGTGCATCTGGGCCAGTTATCAGTTTTCATTTGTTACATTGTGAGAACTTAAATAAATGGTATAAATTTGTGAGTCTATATAAGGATTATTCATGATCACTTCTTGTTCTGTAGTGGCTGAATTCTCTCTACTCTGGTCATGCCAGGGCATGAGGGAGCAACACAGGAATTGAATGTGTTTGTGTTACATAACTAACACGTCAGACGTTTCAGGAACAAAAAATACGAGTATTAACTGGTTTCTGTTGTTTAAACGTTGCGTTTCTGCTTCAGAACATTAAGTTTCAACAGTTTCTGGTTTGGTTTTTGTTCTGCAAACCATTTGAAAGCCCTGCTTAAGATCTTTGAACACTGTGTTGTAAATAATATTCAAGTAATAGACAACAGTTTACTTGCAAGGTAAGATACTACTCCATATGATGGCAAAATATACCTCACAGTAGTTACACTGTAAGATGGGGAGGGGGGCAAGTTTTTTCCATGTATTCATCTCCAGCCCAAAACCAGTGAAGTTGACGCGCTGTGTCAATGGTTTAAAAAAAACAGATTTCAATGGTTTGCAAATCCTTTTCAACTTATATTCAATTGAATACACCGCAAAGACAAGATACTTAATGTTCGAACTGAGAAACTTTATTTTCTTTTGCAAATAATCATCAACTTAGAATTTCATGGCAGCAACACATCACAAAAACGTTGGCACAGGGTCATTTTTACCACTGTGTCACATCGCCTTTCCTTTTAAAAACACTCAGTAAATGTTTGGAAACTGAGGAGACTAATTTTTGAAGCTTTTCGGGTGGAATTCTTTCCCAGTCTTGCTTGATGTACAGTTTAAGTTGTTCAACAGTCCGGGGTCTCCGATGTTGTATTTTATGCTTCATAATGCGCCACACATTTTTGTTTAACAATTTTTATTGGTTTTGTATTTATAGCAATAATAAAGTACAGATGAAACTGCAAGTATACCTTTACACATAATTATTACAAAGGAATAGATGGTGTCCAAAGTATACTGCAAATCCCTCCCTCAGCCCTCCATACTTACCCTCCCACCACCCAAGAGCCTCCTCATGCCTAGATGTCACACTATAATTATCTTATCTTAATAGTATTCGTAATGAATTTATAGTATCTAATAGTATCTAGTAGTCCTGCTCTTGATGCTCCGCAGCCTCCTGCCTGAGGGGAGAGGGACAAACAGAGCATGTGCGGGATGGGTGGGGTCCTTCATGATGCAGGAAGCCCTTTTCCTGCATCTGGAGGAGTTTATGTTCATGGTAGTTGAAAGGCTGCATCCCGCAGTCCTCTTTGCTGCTTGTACTACCCTAGCTACTAGCTTTCACTACTAGCTTTCACTACTAGCTTTCACTACTACATATATATGTCATTCATCTTTATCAAGTGGTACCTGTAAGCTCTCATAATAGTCTAAAAAGTGAATCCAAATCTTATTAAAATTTTGTAGTGAGCCCTTTAAAGTGTGCTTATTTTTTCAAGTTTCAGGAAGAACATTGTATCTTTGATCCATCTGGTAAAAGTGGGAGGGGTTTGCTCTTTCCAGGAGAGAAGGATCAATCGCCCGGCAATCAAAGAGGTAAAAGCTATTATTTTATGAGCTTTGCCTTTAAATGGAAGAATGTCTTGACAGTAATCAAATAAGGCACACTTAGGATTGGGAGTGATGTCTTTTTGGAACATTTGTGTATAGGCCGCAAAGATACATGTCCAGAATGTTCTAAGGTTCGGGCAGGACCAGAGCACGTGGATGAAGTTTGCTGGTTGACCTTGACAGGGAGGACAGGAGGGATCTATATTCGGGAATATCTTAGCCAGTTTTAAAGTATAGATATGAGGCCCTTTTGGGACGGGGATAGAGACAGCATATCATCAATTGTATTTTTAGTGGGAATATCTGGGAATGAAGAGTAATTTTTCTGGACAAAATGTCTGATCTGGAGATATCTAAAAAAGTGAGAGTTTGGTAAATTAAATAACTGAGAAAGGTGAGTAAATGATCAAACTTGCCATTGACAAAGAGGTCAGAGATAGATTTAATACCTTTAGAGTGCGACTTTGAAAAGGAGCTATCAGTAACAGAGGGTGGGAATTTGTAATTATTTTCAAGCAGAGAAAGAATTGAAGTTGAATGTAAGTTGAAATGTTTCCTAAATTGAAACCAGATTCTAATGGAATGGCACACCACTGGGTTGGAGCAAGACTGGATTTGGGGAGGAGGAGATGGAGCACATAGAACAGATCCTAAGCTAACTGACTGCAGGTGTTCTCTAATTGAACCCATATCTCAGAGTTATCTATTTGGTCTTCATCAACCCAATGTAACACTGATTTTATATTACATGCCCAATAATAATTCATGAAGTTGGGTAAGACTTGTCCAGCAAGCTTTTTAGGTCTTTGAAGGGCACTCTTCATAATTCTGTGTGACCTACCATTCCAGAGAAATGCTAGTATATGTGTATCCAGAGATTCTTTTTAATTAGAACTGGGACATTTTGAAAAAGGTAAAGAAACTTTGGTAGTAAGATCATTTTAACCAGATTAATCCGGCCAGCTATGCTCAGGGGGAGGTTACCCCATCTTTCCATGTCTTTTTAACATTTCTCAAACAAGACACCAACATTTTTAGTAAAGAGAGATGAAAATGTGGGTGTAATAACAATCCCAAGATATTTGAAGCCTTTTCTGACGATTATAAAAGGGTAATGTGATGTTTGGATAAGACCACCTGGCTCACTGACAGGAAATATTTCACTTTTATCAAAATTGATCTTATAGCCTGAGATTTTTCTGAATTGTGTCAGGATTCTGAGTATGGCAGGTACTGATGTTAGACTGATGTGACATAGAGGATGATGTCGTCTGCATATAAGGATATTTTATGTACAAGACTGCATCGCTCTATACCAGAAAAATCCCTGGACTGTCTGAGGGCCATGGCTAAAGGCTCAATCGCAATGGCGTAGAGTAGAGGAGATAGGCTTCAGCCCTGCCGTGTACCTCTGCCAAGAACAAAGTACTCAGATATTTGCCCATTAGTAGTAACAGCTGCCAAAGGTTCAGAATACAGAAGCTTCACCCAGGAGATAAAAGAATAATCAAATTTAAAGTACTTGAGGGTAGAAAATAGATATGGCCATTCAGCTGGATCAAAAGCTTTTTCAGCATCGAGTGATATCACAATTTCAGGGGAGTCAGATGGGGGGGAGTAGAGAATATTTAAAAGACGCCGGATATTTGAACTGGGATACCTCTTTGAAATAAAGCCAGTCTGGTCAGGTGCAATTATTTGTGGAGCGACCTTTTCCAGTCTCATAGTTAAAACTTTAGACAGAATTTTATAGTCAACATTTAACAGGGAGATTGGCAGAAAGGAGGCGCATTTAAGTGGGTCCTTTCCATTTTTAGGTAAAAGGGTTATCACAGCCTGTCGTAGTGTTGGAGGGAGACGACCAGTTGAAATTGATTCATTGAACATGGTTGGAAATAAGGGGCATAACATATGAGCAAATTTTTTTTAAGTTTTTTTTTTTTTTTTTTTTTTTTTTTTTTTTTGGCCTTTGTGCCTTTATTTGATAGAGGAGGACAGTGGATAGCGTCGGAAAGGGGAGAGAGAGTGGGGAGTGACATGCGGGAAATTGGCCACAGGTCGGATTCGAACCCGGGCCGCCCGCGCGAGGACAAGCCTCATGGTGCGCAGCCATATCCACTAGGCCATCCACGCCCCGAGCAAATTTTTTTAAAATAAAATTCTGATGTGAAGCCATCTGGACCCAGGGTTTTGCCACATTTCAAGGATTTCATGGCTTCCATTATCTCTGCTTTAGATATTTCTGCTCCCAACAAGGAGTTCTGTTCTGTAGATGCCGATGTAAATTTAAGCATATTGATAAAGGACTCAGCTGTGAAATATTATAAATAAAATATTATTATCTGAGGTATATGGGGAGCTGTAATACTGCTTAAGAACATTGTTTATCTCAGTATGATCTGTAAGTGTTTTAGCTGTTTGGCTACAGATCTTAGGAATAAGGCGCAAGGATTGGTTTTGGCGAGCCTGCTGAGCTAGCAGTTTACCTGCCTTGTTGCCTGATTCATAGATATTAAAACGAGTTTTGGTGAGTAAGTATGAGGCTTGGTCTGTTGTGAGCAATTCATATTCAGTTTGTAGACGGAGTCTCTCTTTAAATAAATAATACTGTGCGCCACACATTTTCAAAGGGGGACAGGTCTGGACTACAGGCAGGCCAGTCTCATACCCGTCCATGAAAAAGAAGTTGCTTGGATGGCAACATATGTTGCTCCAAAACCTGTATGTACCTTTCAGCATTAATGGTGCCTTCACAGATGTGTAGGTTACCCATGGCTTGGGCGCTAATACAGCCCCATACCATCACAGATGCTGGCGTTTGAACTTTGCACCTACAACAGTCCAGATGGTTTACGTTCAGTAATTTCTCCAGATTCTCTGAACCTTTTGATGATATATGGACCATAGATGTTGAAATCCCTAAATTCCTTGCAATAGCTCGTTGAGATATGTTGTTCAAAGTGGTGACCCTCCCCCTATCCTTGTTTGTGAATGACTGAGCATTTCAGGGAAGCTGCTTTTATACCCAATCATAGCACCCACCTGTTCCCAATGAGCCTGTTCACCTGTGGGATGTTCCAAATAAGTGTTTGATGAGCATTCCTCAACTTTCTCAGTCTTTTTTGCCACTTGTGCCAGCTTTTTTGAAAAATGTTGCAGGCATCAAATTCCAAATGAGCTAATATTTGCAAACAATAACAAAGTTAACCAGTTCGAACGTTAAGTATCTTGTCTTTGCTGTGTAATCAATTGAATATAGGTTGAAAGGGATTTGAAAATCATTGTACTCTGTTTTTATCTACAGTTTACAAAACCTGCCAACTTCACTGGTTTTGGGTTTGTATATCATTGTGCCACATCTGCTAATTAATTATTGACTCTAAGGTTCAGGGAGAGAATATTCGATCGAAATTGCAAACACTGGGTTTAAACCCATCCAATCAAGTTAAGAATCTGGGCATCATCTTTGACTCTGAGCTCAGTTTTATTCCTCACATTGAAAATACAACAAAAACAGGATTTTATCAGCTAAAGAACATAGCCAGAGTCCGCCCCTTTCTCTCCCAAGCTAACACAGAGACCCTAATGCATGCTTTTATCTCCAGTCGTACTGATTATTACAATGCCCTGCTTTCTGGTCTTCATAAAAGAAATATCTCAAGTTTGCAATTTCTACAGAACTCAGCAGCTCGTGTGCTGACGAAGACCAGAAGGCGGGAGCATATTACACCGGTTTTAAAATCACTGCATTGGCTCCCTGTGTGTTTTAGGATTGATTTTAAGGTCCTTTTAATGGTTTTTAAGTTTCTTAGGGGTCTTGGGCCTTCTTATCTTTCAGAGTTGCTTTTACCATGTGAACCTTCGCGGACCCTGAGATCCTCCGGCTCTA
Source organism: Thalassoma bifasciatum (assembly GCA_008086565.1). NCBI lineage: Eukaryota > Metazoa > Chordata > Actinopteri > Labriformes > Labridae > Thalassoma > Thalassoma bifasciatum. Next base: position 2,830 of record RPOG01006412.1, on the reverse strand, counting down.
GTCTTTTAAAAATACCCAAAGTTAAAACTCGTACTTTCAGTGAGTCATCTTTTCAATACTATGGCCCCCGTCTGTGGAACAGCCTGCCGGAGGACCTGAGGGCCGCAGAGAACGTTCATATTTTTAAAAGCAAGCTCAAGACCCACTTATTTCATTTAGCTTTCAATTTAGGTTTTATTTATTCACTCATTCATTTTATTTATTTTTTTATTTATTTATTTTGTTTTATAATTTTTTTATCTTCATATATTCAATTTCTTATCTTAGCCTTCTTTTACATATCTATCTTCTTAGTCTATTTAAGCTCTGTGTATTTATATTTTTAATGGTTTTGTGTTTCTTTCTTTTTATCCCATTTCCAGTGTTTCCTCAGAGGGGGCCACTCTGTGCTGGGGGGCTGTGCTTGGCTCTGGCTGGGTTGTCTCTACCTCATGATCATCAGCTTAGTCAGGTGGGGGGTCAGTGGCTGTCCTTCGCTGCTGTGGGCCCCTCCCTGGCCTGTATCAAGGTGTTCCTCGGGGTGGAGGCATCCTGGCTACGGGCCGTGTGCAGCCCACCGGTGCAGATATGGCCTCCTGGGTTTCCTGACCTGGTTCCTCTGTATTCATGTTATTCATGCCAAATGTTTCTGAAGCCTTGTTATCTGTGTGTGTGTGTGTGTGTGTGTGTGTGTGTGTGTGTGTGTGTGTGGGCTGGGGGGGGGGCTGCGTATGAGTGTGAATGTTAGTGTGAGTGTGAGTGTGTTTTTATCAGGGTGGGGCCTTTTAACATGTAAAGCACTTTGTGCTACATTTTAATGTATGAAAAGTGCTATATAAATAAAGTTTGATTTGATATGATGATGTCAGCCTGTAGTCTCCTGTAGTACAATTTTTGCTTCCTCTGTTGGTCTGGGCTTGTACTGTAGTTTCTTTTATTTTTCTCCGTACCTCCCAGCTCTGATTTGCAAACTCTTCCCGGGACAGTGAGCCACAGTGACCATTTAGTTCCTTTTGGAATAGTTCCTGGAAATTACAGTCAAAGAGCTCCTCAAATCTCAGAGAATGACCCTTAACCAAGGAACCTTCAAAAGAAAACACATTCATCTGTGCTTAATAACGAAAGCGTCTGTTAAAATCAAAGTCGATGAAGAAGATATAGTGGTACATGAAGCACTAGTTCAGAGTTAAAGGTTACACAAGAAGAGTATAGCTTTGTGTCTCAGTCATATAGGGGATTTGATCAACCTCCCACCTGAGGCTTATCTCAGCTGATGTTTGACACACCCCTCTGATGGGCTGGGCCTTGGTTTGGCCCCCCTCAGTCCAAAGTCTGGCTCCAGCTCCGGCTCTGGTTTGATGGGTGAATATAGAACAGCTTGGGGAATGAGGGCCATTGCTGCCATGACCTGATGTTATATCCTGCAGTTCTCTAACAGAGAGCAACACAGAGCTCTTTATCTCACAACAACCTGTAGCTACTGAACAGGTGGAGCAGCTGATAAAGTAGACACACTTAAATTATACACCTGAGAGCAGAGCTGAGTGCTGTGTCTCAGCAGTCCCTCTTCCCCCCTCCCCCCCTTCTCCCCCTCCCCCCCTTCTCCCCCCTTCTCTCTCCTCCTCTGATGTCTCTACTTTCTGTTTGTGTTTTTCAGGTAAAGTGATGGAGCTCCCTGTACTCCTCCTCTTCCCTGCTGTGTTGCCCTTCCTCAGCGTGTCAGCGTATAATACATCAGCTGGTAATGACTCTGTGTGTGTGTTTGTGTGTGTGTGTGTGTGTGTGTGAGCACGATGCTCCACACCTCTGATAAAATTCGGAGCTGTGTTTGCTTTTTGTGGTTTCCTCGTCTCCGTCTTTGAAATCATCTACATTCGGAATGCCCGAACGGTTCATGCAACTGTCGACTCGCTGGCACATTTAGGAGACGTCATCCAGGGGAGACGGAAAAAATTCCGGCTGGAGTAAATGTGATTTTGTCGCACCTGACAGCCTTGCGATAGAAAAAGATAATATGGACGCTGGACTCCGAGGCTTTTCTTCCTTCTCCCCTTTGGATGTTACGGGATTGGTTATACCTACTGCTGGGATGTATTCACAAGACAGGACTGACTGACTGACTGTGTGACTGACTCAAAATCAGCTGATCTTTGTTTACAATTTTGATTAACAGGTTGACTCAGCTGAGTGAGTACTGCTTTTTCTTTTTGTCTTTTTTTAATTTTCTTTTTGAACGGGACGAATTTACATGAACACAAAAGTATACAAATAAGAACTGAACTGATTGCGCTGTAAAAGACAAACAAGAACTGAACTGAATAAAATCTTTATAACTAACCCTGGAAAGGGATATTTACGTTGTGTGTTGAGATGACTTTTAGGATTGTGTTGAGGGGTTATGTGGAGTGTGAGGATGTATTTTCTTTCCTTTAGTTTTTTTTTGTCTAATACAATAATATTTCTTTAAAAAAGCTGAATTTCTGTTGTTCTGGTATTCTTGATTTCCTTCCTTTTTATGTCAGGTTGTTGAGTTTAAAACTTACACATCCTTTGTGGTTGGGTACTTTTTAAAGTGGAAAGAAAATAAAAAGAAAAACTGACTTATCACTTTTGCCAGGCTTAGCCCTGGCTGGCACCCCAGGGAAAAAAAAAAACAAAAAACATTAAAGCAAAACCCCATTTAAAAGAAATCTGCCACAGTGTGTGAGTGGGTTGGATTGCTTTAGACGGTCCATAATTGTTGAGGGTCTCAGTGTTCTTTTCCTTTTCTGTTCATTTTTGTGTGACAATGGGCGCAGGGCTTGAAGTCTGGGTTTTTCTCAGTTGCTTTGGTGCATTTCTCTGAACATAA